>JAOEGS010010609.1:4877-16271 GCA_025447755.1 Corythornis vintsioides
GGAAAGAAAAAAAGAGAAGAAAAGAAAGAGGGAAGAGAGGAGAAAGAAAGGAAGGAAGGAAGGAAGGAAGGAAGGAAGGAAGGAAGGAAGGAAGGAAGTTGTGTAATAAAATACACAAAAATACACTGAACACACTTTTTTTTTTTTTTCTTCCTATTTTTTTCTATAATATTTTTTGAAAACCAGTGAGTCTGGGATAGCTTCACTTGTAGTTTCTGGATCAGAGACAGCAGTCTTGAACTGCTAACCCCTTAGAATGCCAGAGACATGAAAGGGATGCGTGTATCCTTTCACTGTGCTGAGATATCAGGATAATTATCCCAACATTCAGTTCCCTCTCAGTGCTTTTCAGTGCATTTTGAATGAAGAGACTGTGAGGACAGCTGATTTGAATCTGAGAATCCACTTTAAAGGGGCTCAGGAGATTCAGTGCTAATAGAGGAGCTAAGTGATACAGGAGTATTACTTACTCCTCAAATGGGAAGATGAAAATGAGAATCCTTAGATAATACAGAGTGGAAACAGATACCTGCTGATCTTCCCCCAGGCTCAAAGAAAGGCTGAATGAAGAGCATGGAAGGGAGCTGATCCATACAGGACTGTCCTTTAGCAGTTTTTTTTCCCATTCATTCCACTGGACCTGAACTCCACAGCCTGACTCTGAGAATACTGATGGACCAGGAAATCTGCTATAAAGGGAAATTAAATGTTTCCTGATGAAACAATTCCCTGGGCTGGATTGCAGAGCCAGAGCTCTGGAAAACATGCAGCAGGCTAGTAATGGTGGCTGAGACATTGTACCCGATGGCTCTGGCTTGTGTGCACCTGTTTCCTCCCTGCTTTGGGATTTTTGGGGCTTTACCTCTCCTAATCTTCCCAAGAGATGGGCCAGAATCTCACTGTGACTGCTGGAAACTAAACAGGAATGTGATGGTAACTTAGCACAGGAAAGAATGCACCCATAGCTTAGATTTATCCCCCCTTGCCTTCCTCTGCTGTGGAATTTCTACTACAGCTTGTCTGAGGGTCTTCTGCTCACCTCATACTCGTTTGCTGGCTCATTCCAAGGGTACTGGGAAATACCCAGGGCAGCTCAGCAAGCTGTATGTGGAATGGCATTTAGAGCAGGGGTGCTGAAAAGAAAGACAAGAGGGAAAGGAAGCTGAAAAGAAAGAAAAAAGGGAAGAAGAAAGGTAGGGGGATAAAGGAAAGGAGTAGAAAGGGGAAAGGAGTGGAAAGAGGAAAGGAAAGGGAAGGGAAAGAAAAGGTTAAATAAAGTATTTTTGAAGTAAGAGGAGAACCTTGTTCAAATAGGTCAGAATAGAGACTTTGGGAATATGAGTTATTTAATTAAAGAGTTAGAAAGTTAGCTGTTGAACACAAGTGCATTGCCTGGGCTTCTGGAGAGAGTTGGCAGAGGGACATGGAAGGCTCCTGACAACCTGGAATCTTGTGTTCAGTAGATGGGCAGTTGGATATTTCACAAACCCTTCCTGGCTCCCAGATCTCTCTCCATGAGGAAATGCTGAGAAAATGTTGCAGTTAATCTGAGATCTGCCTCACTGCCCAGCCATTTGGTGAAATAACCGAGTTCATTGTGTCCTGAACTATTCAACTCCTTCTATATTTAGACCCAACAGCTTTTAGGAGTCTCAACCTTATTTATAGGTTTGTCCAGCCACAAAAGAAGGTGAAAGTAAAATAGACAGTGCACAGCAGTATGGAAACTGTCAGGGAGAAAAGAATGATTAACAGAATATAGTACTCTGTAAATGGAATAAAAACCTGGTTTAGCAGTGGATCTCCAAGTGTAACAGATGGGAATTCATCCCGAGGTGTGTTCCTAGGCCAACTATCATTTAATACTCCTGTCAGCAATGCAAAAGAAAGAATGAAATAAATGCTGGTAGACAGATATATCCCCAGACTAGGAGGGAAGTTCCTGATAGGATAAATAAATATTCCAGATCAATGTGAATTATTTGGCTAAGGAACTAGAAGAGAAGTTCCTGGTAGGATAAATAAATAATCCAGAGCAACGTGAATTATTTGGCTGAGAAACACTGAAAATATCTCTGATGCTTCCAAAGCAAACGCTGCACATCTGGGAAGAAAAAAACCCACAGATCCATTTTGCAGTATCCCAGCCAATGCTCTGGAAGGTAAGAGAGTCCTCCCAGGGCCAGGCAGAGACCTGTCTGAATAGGATTTTATGCTACAGGATAAAAAATACCCTTGGATGAGCCCAGAGAGGCAGGAGCAGAAGCAAGGAAGGGGAAGGGGAGTGTGTCTGTCCTGACTGTGATGATTGCCATGATGATTGTGATCACTGTCACTGGGGCTGCAATCACCAGCAGTGGGGAGGCAGTGATTGGCAGCTCTGCTCTCAGAATAGCTCAGAGCTCCTCAGCTCAGCCAGGAGCAGCCTTGGGTTTCCTTTGGTTTTGGTTGGTGACAGGAATCCTGTGGCATTCCAGATGTTGGAGAGCAAGCTCTGTTCATCCAGCTGTGCACAGAGGTTTCAGCAGCTGACCCATTTCACTGCAGGCTGAACAAAACCCTGAGCTGCTTCCCAACACCTACTTGTTCTCTCTTGTTTCAGAAACTGCCCTGGGCCACACATAGTTGTTGCCATGTCAGATGCTCAGTGAGGTGATGATTGGTTTGGAGGAGTCTGGGAATCATGTGGTGGGGTTTCCCTCCTCAGGAGCTGACATTTATTGGTGTGTTCAGCATGGCTTCATCAAGAACAGGCACTGGGTGCTGCTCCTGGGCTCTGCCCAGTTCACCATGGCACAGATGGCAGAGATGTGAGGTGTAGAAGGAATAAAGGAGCCACTTTGGGAGTGGTGGAGGAAAGGTGACCCAAGGAGCAGTGTCCCTGAGGTTGGCCAGGGCAGAGCTACCACACAGCTCAGGGCACAGGCAGCACTGAAGCAGCAGCTCAGGTTTGTGCAGATCTGCTCTTCAGGCAGCTCTGGGATGATGTGCAGGCTGACTCCAGTGTGGCTGGGCAGCATTTGGAGCAGGGGGAGCTTCTGCTCCTCCAGCTGCCATCACATCTGTCTGAAAACAGAGCTGTGGGAGGCTGCAGAGTTTTGCTGTAGAGCCACAAAGCCCTTCTCCAGTCCTGACCTGCTCAAGTGGTGCTGGTAGAAGACCTGAAGGAGCAGAAAGAGGTTTAGACTACACTGCAGCCTGGAAAGGAGTGTGCATTTACAGATCATTGAGGAATTAGATCAACTTACATTAAAATTCTCTGCTTGAGTGTCATAAAGGAGACTTTTCTCAAGATCTTTCTTTCATATCTTGCAAAGGCTTTGGCCTGGTCTAACAACTGCTCACTTTTCTGGGCTGTTGGCAAGGCAAAGAGAATATTCCCTTCCATCCCAAGCTCCCAAACACGTGCTGTCCCCCACAGCTGTTTGTCATGCCAGGCAGTGCTGGGAGTAGTTTCAGAACCAAATCAATTCCACACTGCAGTTTGATTTTGTGATACCCAGCTATTGGTTTCACAGGTACCTCGGGGCTTTCTTGGTCAAATATTTACATCAATTCCATTAATCTTTCTGTCTGGCTTGCTAATTAACTGAGAAATTCTTTCTCTGTGTAACAGCCTAGTCTTGTCCCCAATCATTTGGGTGCTGACTGGAGTGAATAATCACAATCACTTAGCAGCAGAAGTTCTTTCCATCATCTTCTCTGTGTCACAGGCCAAGGTCAGAGCACTGAGAGCTGGAAGAGAGTTCTCTCTGGGCCCCAGAGCCAGACCAGTGTGTGCACAGTGGCTGGAATTGTCAACACCCTGTAGCTGTTCACGTGCTAATTCTTTTTGGTTGTAACTTTGGGATGAGAGAGTAAAATGAGGGTGGTAATCACCAACCAGAGCAGGTTTCCAGCTTGTGGACAGGGGTTTTACTGTGGCCCTTTCTATTGACTTTTCACACAGGCTGAAATAGGAACCCACTTTTCCTTCATTATAAGAAAACTCTTAGACTAATTTTACACTATTTTATGGGCACAAGTCTGAGCTGGAGCAGAATTCTCTGCCATCAATGGCACACAGGGCAATTGATGACTGTGCTACAGAGACAAGGCTTGTTTTCCAGTGGCTGGGTTGTATGACAGTCAGTTTGAATTCACATTTGATGCTTTTTTCCATCTGTATTGCTGTGCTCAAGTCATTAGATGGTCAAATAACCACGTGTTTAACTGCCTGAATTGTCCCTCTGACCAAGCTCCTGAGGTTGAATTGACTTTCAGAGCCTCAATCAACTGTATTGAAGAATGACTTAGCCTCTCTTGGTTCTTTAATTGCTTTAGATTCTTACTGTTGGCTAGATCAATCACTGCCTACATAATGCTCCTAATAACTTAATTAAGAAGGCCAGCATTGAAAATGAAAGAGAGAGCCCAAGAAAAATGACCTCTACAAGTTGTTCATCAACTGTAGGTATTGACATGAGCACTGCTGTGAACTCTGCAAGCTGTGGTGAAGCCAGTTGCCTGTGCAGTCCCAATGCCAAGAGCAGGCTTGGCTCAGAGGGAGTGAGTTGGCTACAGAAGCTGCAGCTACAAGTTCAGGGCATTTTTAGTTGTTTGTCCCTCTCTGGTTGTCCAAGGCTGACCTTGCACCACCTTTCATGGCATCCCTGGGGCTGCCATTGACTTTTTGTTGCTGTACCTTTATATCCAAAGCACTGACAGCAAATCAAAGGTGAAGAAACATGGTTTGAGAAAAGACAAAAAAAGGAGGAGTTTCATTTTCCAGCTGTTCACCTTTGCCATTAATCATCTGCCTGCCCTTCTGAAAGACCTCAGAGAAGTATGAGGTGATCAGTGACAACATGACTCTTACAGTAGTGCTGCCTTTCAGTTCAGCAATCAAATACTTCTAGACACTGGATTACAACTAAAATGAATAGACATTGCAAGGCTTGTAAAAATCCCAGCCCTTCTGTGGAAGCTTGAAAAGAATTTATCATGGTGCTGACGAAGAAGAACAGCTTCAACTTCAGGATACTTAGAATTATTTCAGTCATAGCATGCATCTGAATAAACACCACTGCCTGGTAGAAACCTGCCATGGCCTCTGCAGCTTCTTTCTCAGGTACCACAGGTGAGTTTCCACACCTGTGTGGTTGAAATGGGAGTGCAAAAAAAAGCATTAATAGAGAGGAACAAGGTGCTAAATGGTTAGAAAAGCCTTTTTGTATGGATGGAAATTGCCTGCATTCCTGGCTGCATTCTTATCAATTCCTTGCTAGCATTTGGAGAGAGGAAGATTAATTACCTTGTGCAGAAATGAAGAATTAACCTCTAAACTACTACTGGAGAGTGAGGGGGAATATGACATAGGGTGAGGTTTCAGAGTTGCCTCCTGCTGCTGCTTCTCTTGAGGCAGAGCACCCAGCACAGGGCAAGGGCTCTGTGGCTTCTGGTACCCCCAAGGTCTTCTCCTGACTTCTTAAAGGACTGAAAAAGAAAAATAGGACATAGCAGAGAAATCTGTCTAATCTGCATGTCAGTTGTTGCTTCAGAAGTGAAATAATCTGATCAAAAGAGGATTGGAAAATGACTTTGTATAGCTTGCTGCATTAGATGGATTCCAAGGACAACAATTGTGCCATGACAGTGGGAAGAGCAGAGCCTGTCAAAGAGATCAGACCAAAAGAAGCTAAATATTGTCTGTGTAAGATGCTAAGAAGAGGGTTTAGAGCACGTTGATGTGAGTGATTAATGAGGTAGAGAGCAGATGCTCTATCAGTGCAGGAGAGATAATATCAGCACCCTTCTGAGCAGGGACTAGTTGATCATTGCACAAAAGCTTCATGCCCTTCTGGCCTTGCTTAGGGACTTGGCAGGATATGAAATGAAGATAAATGGTAGTTTAAACAGAGTTCACCCTTCCTCACAAGACCTTATTAGTAAAATAGGAATAGAAACCATTGCCTTGCAAGATTAGGAACATGTGCAGCACCTCCTGTAATACATCTATATATATTTAATAATAATTGATTAGCAACATGTAGGACAGATCTCATTATCAGGGTCTATTGATTCTTTTTTTCCTACTCACAGCCTGTTGCTAACTCATTTTCCAGTGAAGAGGACAGATCTGGATGGAAGTTCTTAATATTTAAGTGAGCAGAGCAGTTATTTTCTGAGGGAGGTCATGTGGAACTCACACAGGGTGGCTGTGGGACTGTGAACACTCAACACCAGTGGGAATGTTTTTATTTTCAGGTGGAGCACTAGAAAACCTTTCATTTTTGGTGTATTTATTTCCTGTAAGAAGATGTAGCACACAGATCCTGGATATTTGGAAGAACAGAAAAACTTGTTAACATTTCTGGCAGGCTACTGTGAATTTTTGGATTCTTGGAGATGTGGGAAAGAACTTTAGTGTTAAAACTCTATTATCACAATAATGGGAAGAGTTTAACTTGCACTTGCAGTGCAGAAACCCGGTCACTGACACTCTGTGTATAAAATAGTTCCTGATAAATACTTCTGTTAACTTTTGCCAACATTTTTTTAGTCCAGAAACTCCAAACAGCTGCAGAAAATGAAGGGATTTTGTGCTTAAACCTCATGCTTGTTTTCCTGTTGCTGAAGACAAAGCAAAAGACACGATTCATTTAATTTTAAGTTTGCTTTCCACAATCTCACAGTGTACTGGGGAGGCTCAAATTCAGGTGACCTTACTTCTGATGGGTCAGTCTCCCCCCAGAGATGCTCCTGGTGGAATTGAGGGATACTACTGAGCAGCTTTGTTTGCAGATGCCTGGAAAAGGTGGAGTTGGGAGGAATGCTCTGCCCTGCTGGTGAGGAACTCCAGCCACCTTCTTCTCTCCTACATCTTAGAGGTAGGAAAATGCTGAATATTGGAGCAGCAGAGTACACAAAGCTGTAGAGTGCAATGATCAGGGAGAAGCAGCTCCCTGAAGTGGGAAACTTTATTCACACCAGCTTCCAGGAGTGCATAAAAGTAGATCAGGAAAAAGTCTTCCTTTATCTACAGAAGTTTATGACATTTTATCTGCAGCTGGATGATGGAACAAACTTTTGAAAACACTTTATTAGAGGATGAACCTTCTTCTTGAAGCTCAGGTATAGGAATATCCTGAGGAAACAGAGGTTGGGAAAGCTGAAATTCCATGGTGATTATCTCCCTTTTTCCTCCTTTCCCTGCACATTCCCCTTCAAATACCTATTTTAGAAGGTTGAAATAGCATCAGTATTTTCTCTGGTACTCCAGAAATCTAAGCCAGCCTGTTGTAGAATGTCCAGAGATCTGCTCTCTTTTCAGCAGCAGTCTCAGGGTGACAAGAAGCTTGAGTTAATCCATAATCATGGCAGGTCTGTTTATTGATCTCAGATTGCACTTTCCTTGACCTGTCAGAAGGCAGAATTCCCAGCATTCCTGCTCCTCCAGGAGCCTCTCTTCACCTGGGGCACCTTGCTCCCCCCAGCCTCTCCCCAGCTGCTGGCAGCTGGTGGTCACCCTGCTCTCAGTTCATCCTCCTTCCTCCAGAATTACCTTGGGATGGAGTTTTAATTCCCAGCCTTTCTTAACCTAAAGCTGCACACCCAGGATGCTTCCAAACAGGAGGGAAAAATGAACCCACACATCAGAGCAGCAGCCTGGGGACCCTCACTAGGAACCCATCCCTCTACCCAGAGTCTGTAGGAATTTACTGAAGCTTAAAATTCCCTCATTTCCAGGAAATTCCTGTCTATAACCTCTGAACACTCCACGAGATAACAGCTGTGGGAACAGTGTGTTGCTTGTCAGTGAGAAAGAAATAAATCCACACCTTTTTTTCCTGCCTCCTGGAGAAGGTTTGCTGACCAGCCACCTGATTGATAGGGCTGAAGGATAATGCAGCTCCTGTGTTGGGAGAGAACTGCCAGCTAAGCCAGCCCCAGTTGCTGACACCCAGAGAACAGGGCTGCAGCAACTGCAGAAGTTGTTGAGCTGCAGAGGATTTTTCAATGAATGAATGGGGCATGAGTCACATCTTTCCATGGAGCAAGTGCTGCAGGAATCAACAAGGGCCCCTTTGGAGGGAGAATTTCACAACTGGCTCCACTCTGGAACTCTGCAGAGCATCTGGAATAATAATAATAATAATAACAGCAAGCAGCAGCCTAGGACAGCAGGGGTGGTTTGAGACAAGCAGCTCCAGCCTGCAGTATCTCAAGTCCTAGGAAACTTGGGTGGTGGAGGGTGGCAGGGTGTGAACTGGCTGGAAGCAGCAGAAATTCTGTGTTTATCTCACTGCTGTGTTGGCTGGTGAGAAGTTATCAGGAATTTATGGGGTGTTGTTTCTATTCCTGACAAAGCAGCAATGAGAGGGATGAGGATTCTCCTCCAGTGCTTGCAGCAAGTCAGAGGGGAGACCTCCTTCCTTCCTTGCCTGTAAAAAATCCTTCCAATCTGCCACTTTTCTCCCTTGCCTAAACATCATCCAGTTTGAAAGCTCTTCTCAAAGCCTCAGAAAATCATTGGCTTGGCTGATCTGCATCAATTAGCATGCAGTGATGGTGAGGAGTACACAGCAAACATGGATTTACTCTCACACCTTCTTCATCCTTGATGCAGCTGCTTTTGCTGATCTGATTCTGCTTTCTCCTGTGCAGACATAGCAATTCTAACCACAGGTTGGCTTCCAGAGGGGGACTGGAGCCTGCACGAGCATCTCCAGGTGTGGTCTCACCTCTGGAGTGTGTCCATTCCCCAGGATTTCATGCAGGGAAATGAGTGGAGGAGTCCAGTTGATTGCAGTTAAACCCCACACTGCAGGTAGTTACTGCTCTTGCATCCTCAGGGAGAGGGGCTGGCATCTTGGGAATAAAAACTGCTTTCTCAGGCTGATGGCTGCTCTAAATCCACAAGATTTCTGTGATACTGTGAGTGGTTTGGTAGCTGGGAGCAAAATATCCAGGTATTTCTAAGTGCATCCACTCGTGTTACTCAGTGAACTCCAGTAGGGTCTGTTTTGAACAAGAAAAGTTTCCTTAATTCTTGGTGGTTGTGGAAAAAAAAGAGTTTTCTGGGTTCAGAGGGAACTTGAAAACAATGATGTCATTCCACAATTGCATTCCCAGGCCACCAAAAGATGATTGGCAGTGCTGGGGAAGATTGAAGTCAAAAGCAGTTCACTTCTCAGGGTTTCCTCTTCGTAGGAAAGCTGGAGAATTCCAGAATGAATCAAGGTTGTAAACAGAGGCAGCCCAAGATCATTGAACCCACTGAAAGTTGTCTCTGAGGCTTAGGAGTTTTGGGGAAATGCTGGAATGACTGGATTTTAGTTATAAATTATGTTCTATTTAGTTCTGCTCATTGCCTTCCTTCTAAACCCACTTGTTCTATAATCCACTTATATAAGTTCTTAGAGTGGGTGGCTGGCTTGTTTTGGGGCTGAAGCTGCTGCAGGTGAGGTGTGTGGGTCACTGGGCTCCCTGCTTCTGAGCACTGCTTGTCTCAGGGGATTCTGCTTCTTGTGCAGCTGCTGGGGTCTCCCAGCTCCTGGCCTCAGGTTATGGCAGTGGCACTGAACAGAAATCATCCAGAGTTGGTGAAAAGAATCTGAGGAAAGGCACCTAGAGTTTAAAATATAATAATAAAAAAAAATAACGCCAAGAAAATAAAGGGACAAAGCATCAAGCTACCCTACACTAAACTATCTAGTTTTTCAGTGAAAACTCATCAGGAAAAGAAATTTTATTTTGCTTTTGGAGAAAACTCTTCCCCAGATCCTGTGTGTCTGAGATGTGGTGAGCAGGAGCACAGTGCTAGGAGTGGCTGAGGCTTTGAGACCCCTCTGACAGGAGCAGTAAATTCCAGTTCCCTGAAGCTGCTGGGCTGGGGCAGCTCTGAGCCACAGCAGAGCCTCAGCCAGTGGATAGAGCTGGGCTGCTGGCTGCTAGAGCTGCCAGGAATGACAACAATGAGCATCAATTTGCTTTTACTGCTCCTCTCTGTTGTCATAAATTTGTCCTGTACCTCTACACAAAAATGTGTCCAGGCCTCCTTTATAAAGCCCCAAGGAGAAATCTCTGCACCAAAGTAGCATTCTCTGCTCACTCCTGTTTGGGGTGTCTCTGCAGCCTTGCTGGAAGGTGGAAGGTGTCCAGCAGGCTGGAAAAAGGCAGTGAAATCCTAATCCAGACGTGTCAGTGCAAAGCTGCTTTCAGCTGAAACAGAAACCAAGTGAGCTTGCCCCTTCCCAAACCAGTGTCTCCAAAAATACTTCTCTGATTCATTTTGGTGCTGGCTTAACTCCTTCTGGACTGTAGGATAGGAAAAGCTATTTTTACATCAGATAATTCTGTACTCCTCCAGAAAATCAATTAATAAACACATTTCTCTAACAGCAGCAGCAAATTTGATCACACCTAGAACAATTTCTAACGTGTTTGGCCAAAACCTTTGGCAGTCTCAAATGAAGCACAAGAGTATTTCTGTTTAGGAGTGCAAAACTGGAACCCTGGTGAGTAAATTGAGGGCAGTGGCAAAGGAAATATCCTCATTTCCCTGTGGAACTCACAGAGCACATGGTGCTTCTGGAGAATAGCTTTGTAAAATCTCCCAGGAGTGACTGTCTTGGGGCTTTTGTGATATATTTACCTCAGACCTTCAGTGCCTTGCTTTGCTCTTTGAGAATTGCTCATTAATTTGACCTGAATTGACTTTATGATTATTGTTTATTTTCATGGACACGAGTTTCCTCTCTGGGCAGCCTGGGCCAGGCTGTGGCACCCTCACAGGGAAGCAGTTTCTCCATGGCCAGCCAAGTTACCTTCAGCAGGAGCCTGAAGACCTTGGCTCTGGGTTATGCTGTGAGGAGAACTGTTCTCCTGAGGAATTCACACTCATCAAGGCCTTGCACTGACACACTGAACAATGGATCACATTTTTGTTCTGTGATCACTTTCCCTTTCCCTCTCCTCCTCTCCTCTCTCTCCTTTCCTTTCCTTTTCCTATTTGAAGAGCCATGCAATCCATAGAATGCATTTACTGCATCTCTGATATCCCTCATTTCTTTTTTCTGACAAGTGGTAGCTTTTTTCTTGCACCAAATCATGATGCACTTGTCTCATTCAGGAAGGGGCCTTGAAGCAGGAATCATTCTGCTGCATTTGGGGAAGCAATGAAACGAACACAAGACAAGATGACCTGGTTCATTAGGAGGAAAACTTGGGTAGGGATGAGAATCCAGCTCCTTGCTGTCTTTCCCTGAAGCAAGGTAGAAGGATGTCCTGGATTCAGAGGATAAATATCTGAAGGCCCCCTCTGTCTGCAGGGATCAACTGGAGCAGAGAAGGTTCCAGCTCCAGCTGAGGAGCAACTTGTTCCCTGTGAGGGTGGCAGAGCCTGGCCCAGGC
>JAOEGS010010609.1:41296-52036 GCA_025447755.1 Corythornis vintsioides
CCCCACCATCCCATGATTGTGTCAGCAGAGTAGCACAGCTCTGTAGCATGCAAGATGCTGTTACCTGGGGGGGGTTTGGTAGGTTCAGGTTATTTCTGGGCCCTCCTGAAGCTGGGGTAGAGAGCACAAGGCAGTGTGAAGAGAGCTGCCTGCAGGGTGGTGGTGTGGGGAGAAGGGGTGGGGTCAGTGCTGGCAGGGCAGTTGTGTGCTGGCTGTCAGTGGGGCTGCCACACCAGCTGCAGGGCCTCTGGCTCTGCACTCTGCTCCTTCCAGCTGGGGATGACACCAAAACAAACAGCAGTTTGGCAGAGCCTGGTGGCACAGTCACACATCAGCTACTAGACCACGTGTAGGAGGCAGAAAGAGCAACTCTTCCAGCTGGAAAATCTCATCCTACCTTGTGTTGGCTTAAGCTGGCAAAAGCTCCCTTCTCTCTGATCTGCTGGAGCTGCTTCCTAAGATGCCTGGTATGTTCCATCTGGGGAGCAATCCAGTACCATCAGCTGGGTGAAGTCTTGCACTGATGTCTTCTTCATACCCTCAGTTACCAGGCCTCAC
This sequence comes from Corythornis vintsioides, assembly GCA_025447755.1. NCBI lineage: Eukaryota > Metazoa > Chordata > Aves > Coraciiformes > Alcedinidae > Corythornis > Corythornis vintsioides. The sequence continues at coordinate 41,855 of JAOEGS010010609.1, forward strand.
GAGGCACGAGCAGCTCTGTGCAGACTGGCAGTGGGGAGAGCTGCAAGAAATCCCCCACAGTGAGTTTTAATAAGGAGCTTCTCAGAGGCAAAAAAGAAAATAAACTCTTCTCTCATTGAATATATTTGAAGCTTGACCTGCACAACCCTTCCAGGTGGTACACAGCTTGGTGAGTCTGTGTTTTCTCTCTTTGGGAGCAGGCAGATGATTCTCACTGGGATGAGCTTTTCCTGCTTTCCCAGCTCAGATCTGGAGAGTGTCTGCCTCTGTGGTGGTAGAATTATGTGTCCCAAAGGGACAAACAACAGCCTTCCACCTGAACTGCTGCCAGCCATTCTCACCCATTAGCAGGGCTTCTCTGGAAACACTCATCCTGCTACTCATTTACTATTTTTCTTGTCACTGGAAATGCAAACACACCACAAAACCATCCGTGTTCTGCTGCCATCTCAGCAGTTTTGCAAGGGAAACTAATGTTCTGTTGTGGCTGAAATGGGAAGGCTCACACTGTTTTTGTCAGTCCATCTAGGAAGCATTGTCTTAGAGGATCAGTATGAGGATGGTTTACTAGGGATTGTCTTTCCCCTCCGAGTCAGGAAGGTGCTGCTAAACACTCCAGAGAGATGGCAGCACATTTTGTACTACAATAAAATGGACAAAATTATTTGTGGCAGCTTTTCATGCAATTTATGTCATCTTCTTGTAGAGGAAGAAGCTGTGCTCCCAGTAGGGTGAATTTCATGCACAGAGGGGTCCTGTTGTGCCATGCTTTGGGGCAGTGAGTAATCACTTCCCTGAGAAATTCCATTTCAGTGGAAAATCCTTTCCCCTTGTTCTACATCTAGCAAACAATTTGGGAGTGGGGTTGAAATGCTGAGAAGGTGGGGAGAGGCAAGGTAGAAACTTAGAAAACATGTCTCTTGCTTTTCTGTGTCCCCTCCCTGTGAACAGGTAGGGGTTTGTTGGTTTCTTTCCAATGGCAAAACAAAGCAGATGACTCTTACCAAGCTGGTGCTGTTAAACACCCAGAATCTGATTAATAGTATCCTCAATACTAATAATTCCCTAAAAAGTAGATTTTTTTGTGTCTCACTTGAGATGAACACAATTGTAGGTCTGGACCTCTGGAATTTCTTAGCAGGAATATGGTCCCTCTGCTTCAGCACCAGTCACCCCCCCTCCCAGGAGAAGCAGAGCTAACCTGGCATCTATAAAATTCTTCTCATCACATAAATTAGTAGAGTTTAAAATGAAGAATGAAACCACCAGTTATCCAGGTATCTTGGAGAAAGAGGCAGGACCATAGAACTTTGGCAAGGAAACCCATTTACCATGATTAGATTTAATATGTTCAGCAATATTCCATCATTCTATATTTCTACAGGAATGTTCCTTATTATGAAAGATAATAAATTAAGAGCCACATAAAATATCCCCATTCAGACAACTTAAGAAAATAAGGGAATAATTTGAACCACTCGTTACTTATTCTGAGGTTCTTGACTTATGATGATTTTTTTTGGCATTCTATTAGGAACCCTCCAGCCCTAGATTTGGAGTTTAAAAACGTGGCAGGAATATTTTCATCTGCAGTGTTTACACAGAATGATTGTAGAGTAATCCAGAGGACCTTCCTCTCCCCAGATAGCATCTGCTTTTCCTTGGGAGTGTGCAGGCTGAGGCCAGGAGCCACTGAAGCACTCCCACTAGTGTTTAATTTATCCACTTGTGAGGAGTCAGTGGGACCACACACAGCAGGAAAGTGAAGCTTGGCTAAAAGCATCTGCAGATGTAGACCAAGGGGTCCAGGCTGTCCTGACAGACCCCATACACACAGAATTCACTGCAGCTGGGGGGTTATAGTGCATATTAGAATAGAGGATATTCTGTATTTTATTCTAGACAATATTGCAACTTTTCAGGAGCTGGACATCCCAAGTGGGGCCAGACAGAGCCATTAGACTGGGAACTGGCACAGCAGTGACACTGGAAAGAATAAAATGAGATGAAGACAGGTATCTACACACCCAGGGTGGAACCTGGGGAGCTGCCTGAACTAGCTGCAGTTCTCTGGGCCTGGTAACTGCTGAGCACCTTCCCAGGTAAATGTGTTTTACCCATCTCCAGTGGTAATAATCCTGAGTATGTTCTGAGCAGCAACTGCTTTTCTCAGCACTTCTAGTGATATTTTTTCCTTTGAGGAACAAAAAAATTCCTTCAGCACTAGAAGCTCACTGTTGTGGAAAAGCAATTCACAGTAGCTGCTTTTCTCAGATGGAAAAAATAGTCCTTAGAAAAAAAAAAAAAAAAGGGATGGATCTTTTAGGATTTCTTCTTTAATAAACTATTTGTTTCAATCCTGGTTTTTTTCCTCCTCGTGGTGAGGCTTGTTCCTTATTTAAAGCAGGATGACAGGGCTCTGCCACCGTTGGGAAAGGCTCTGGAGCTGGGACTGCAGAACAGAGCCCCCCATTCTTCTTCTGGGAGCTAATTGATTAGCCTTAGAGCCACAGATCTGGCCCAAGGGGCTCAAATAAGATCACTTGGGTTTTCTTTTTGAATGGCTTCTTTCCCCGGGCTGTCTAAGACTTATCCAGGTGGTCTGGAATTATTTACAACTGCAGGAACCTCTGTGGTCACAGGATTATCTGCATGGGGAAGCAGATTGGAAAGTCAGTATTTCCCTGCTCAGAAAACAGGACAATCTTTGTTAGTGCATATTCTCGTTTGAAATCCATTCATGTCCAGCTAAGGCAGCCTAAATATAGACATTTTATGTTGCAGTTCTTTGTGAGTAGTGAATGGCTTGAAAAGAAGATAATACTTAAAAAAATTAAACAGGTTAAAAACAAGAGAAGGGCCTTGGATGTTTTCTATACTTAGATATGTATTAATATATTCTTCTATATTGTATTAATTTTTTATGATATACATCTACCCAGTAAGGAGAGGAATTGAATGTTCTGTCTTCAGCCTGCTCTGTTCACACACTGATTTTTTTTTGCTCAAAGTGTATTTCTAAACAAACACATCTATTTCTGTGTATTTCTAAACAGAGCAATATAATGACTTCCCTACAACACTTAACACCTCTCCCCTTTCCCCACAGAGGAGAAACTCAACGTTTTAAAGAGAGTAAGTGCCTGAGAGCATCATTCTCCAGCAGAGATGCTCATGAGGGCCCAGCTTTCCCCTGTTCCTTTTCCTTTGCTGCTCTTTGCCTTCATTTTCCCAACCAAGCCAGAGTTTTAGCCCATAGCAGTCAACATAATTGACTTTTTTTGGGGGTTGTTTAGCAACTATTTCTTTCCAGAGTGTCTTCAGGGTTATTCTTAGGTCTATCTTTTAGGCTGCTGGCATCTGTTCAGCCTGGCAGCCAGATGAATGTTTTAAGAGGAAATCTGACAGTCTGAATATATCTGCTGCCATGCTAGTGCCAAGAGAGTCACTGCTTTAAATACCCTTAGAAACGTGTATATATATACACTTATAAAATATGGTAGCCAGGTTATAGACTTGTTTCAGTTTTTAATCACACAGTTTGTTTTTTTTGAATCACAGAATCATATAAATTAGGGATGGAAAAGTTGTATTAGGTCATTTAGTCTATCCCAGTGCCAAAGTGGGATTGTTCCCTGCAGTATATTTTCCAGTGTAGTATCCAGTACTTTTCCATTCTCTGGGCTGGGCTTACACTTCAGCTTTTTATTCAGATGTGATCTTTTCAGTGTTTTTCTCTCACATATGAGGTGTGTATTTCTTTGGGTCTCTCTTTAACTGATGAGCATTTCTCATTCAGTCACTCACTTCCCAAATAGCACTTCATTAACAGAAACCAATCTTCTTTCCAAGAGGAGGCAGAGTTTGAGTGTCTCCACACACACCAACCGTGTGACAGTGATGGTTTTTTTCCTCTCAGGCAGTGCTAAATGGAAAATGCAGTCAGGAGAGGTCCTGTGATGGTAGCACCAGTGCAGAGTTTATGTCCAGAGGCCACTGCTTATGCCAGATGCACACTTGACCCTGCTTGCTAGCAAGGCTCAGGCTGTGCTGTGTCTCCTGCAGCTGAGGAATTCCTCTGCTGTTTAGCCCTGCTAAATAAGGAGTCTTCAGCATCTTGCTGCAATCCTGGAGCAGGACAGGGAGCTGGACAGTGAGGGGTTTCTGTGAGCTCATCACCACAGCCACTGTGTGCAGCCTTGACCTGCTTGGTGCAGAAATAATATCCAGAATGTTTATATAGCAGTCTTCTTATGGTGGCCAACCTCCCTGCTGGGCCAAGGTGAGGTTGGCCAAGGCTCTGAGCAGCCTGGGCTAGTTGAGGGTGTCCCTGCTCCCTGCAGGGGGCTGCACTAGATGCCCTTTGGAGCTCCTTTCCAGCCCTAACCATTCTGTGATTCTATGATTCTATGTTAATGAGATGTTCACTCTCATTGCTTTAAAATATGGTGGTTTCTGATCACAGAGGCTCTTTGGGATTTAACTGGAGTGAGTGAACCTTTTCCCACTGCAATGGTGGAGCTTGCTTGTTGCATCCCCATCTCAAACCTCACTGATGCATGAGTTCATGGATGAAGAATGCTGTGAGGATGTCAGTCAGGGCCCAGGAAGCAGTGTTGTCATGAACACACAGAGTTTCTAGTGAGGAGAGCCTCCCAGCTGCACTGCTGGCTTCCTGAGGCTGTGTGTGAAGATGCTGTCATGCCAATAAAGTCCAGCTGAACTGTGCATGACCTGGCCGAGTCAGCTACAGCCAGCCAAAGTATTCAGAACTGCTTGCTCAAGTTTTTAGGCACCTCTGTTCAGTAGAATAATTTGAAAGCTTTGTCTGAGCTTCCTATTACACTGTTCTGATAACATTTCCTGATGATTTATGGGAGCAGAATTGGCACGAGCGTCGAGTTTCTGTTTTCCTCTCTTTTCTTCATCTATGAAATGAGAGTGAGGGCTGGTTTTGTGTCTTCCCAGGATTAAAAAACAGTTTGTCTTCATTCTTTCATGCCTTTGAAAGAAGAAGTGCTGGGAAAGTGCAAAGCAGGCTGTAGAACTCTCTGGTTTTCCCATCTCACTGGGTCTCTCACATCCTGTGCATTCAGGAAGGTGAAATCCACCTCTCCAAGACACTGTGGCTCTGCTTGTTTAACACATTTCCTGTCTTAGCTTGGAAAAATGACTTGTGAACAGAGTTAGGCTTCACCCTCTGAAATGTCTTTGGCAGGTGACAACATCTGAGCTCATTTTACACCCCTGTAATCACCACTCAATCCTTCCCTGATACCAGCCTAGCGAGTCAAGACACAGCCTGTTTGACCCAGTGCAGAGGAAACTCCCAGTAAACCTCCCAGCCATCTCACTTAAGCCCCCCAAATCCTCTGCCAGGATATTTACAGAGCAGATCCATTTTAATTTACTTCTCTTTTTTTTCTACAACATTAACTCCTCTGTAAGAAATCTATCACTTTTATTCCTATGTGCTGGGGTAAAGGCTACGGAGCCTGAAGGGCTCATGTGAGTCCCAACATGACTTGACTGAAGTGTCTTAATCTGTGGACCAATTTGCTCTGCAGGCCCCTAAGGAAGGAACTTGTTGATTTTGGCAGTGTTTACCTTTCCTACAAACAAATCCATCCCTTACCAGACCGGCTGGCTCTTAAAAATCACTTGAGAGCTGAGGGGGGAAAAAAAAAACAATCAGTGTGCCCCAGGCTGCATCAGTATTCTCTCTGCTGTGTTCTGGGGAAAGCTTTTGTGTTCTCCACAGCTGCTTGAGGATAATCCAGAGTCAAGATTATTCACTGAGTCAATAGAAACGCCTGTAAATTCTCTGAGTTGAGTTTCCTTCAGTGGGGGGAGTCAAAGCCTGTCAGGAAAAAAAAAAAGAAACAAAAAAAAGATGATTCTTGACTGAGTTGACTTAATTCTCACGAAGAGAGGGGGTGAGGAGGGGAAAAGAGCTGACTTGAGGCTGACTTTTGGGAACTGCATGTGGTATTCTTAATTTTTTTTCATTTACATAGATTGCACAGCAGTTAATTTTGGTGTGACTGAGAAGTCTCTGCTTTTGGATATTGGATATCAGGAATCCAATCCCATGGTTCCAAACTAAACTCAGCGACCTCGAGAGTTTTAATTGTTCCCACATTTCTCATCTGAAGTGAGGAGAGCCATGTAATGGATTGCAGAGCCATTTCATCCACCTTGGAATTGCACTTGCTCAAGAGTTTGGCCCCTCCAGAACAAATTCTTCAGCAGTTGGATTTTTAGCTGCTTCTGACATACAGTGTTCTATCAGAAAATATACTATAGAGCAGAAAATATACTATAGAGCAGAGAATGCACTAAAGAGCAGAAAATACACTATTTTTAAAGCAAAACTTTTCCATCCTCTTCCACTGTCTGGAGGTTCAGGCATTCTCTCCTGCCATGGGTGTCCTCAAAGCAGTTGTTCTGAAGTAACCAACCCTTACCCAAAGATGCCAATCACTAGAGTTTTAAGATGTGTTTTCCAGCTTCCTTCCCCATCCTGAACAGCCAAGAGTGACCTCACGCTGTTCCTTCAAAGAAAACAATCTTGTCTAGAGGAGGATGGAGGGCTCTGCATCTCAGCCCCTGAGCAGTGTCCATGCACAGGCTGCCATAGCTGGTTTGCACCTCTAAATTGCTTTTGCTTTTCCTCTAGGAAAAAAAACCCTGCCTTCAGGACCCAGTGTGCTTGAAATTTTCCACTCTTTTGTGGGCTAGAATTTCACATCTTCACAGGTGCTGGAATAACTTTGGAATGAATTTTCTAGAGGTGATGACACCAAATAGCCATATTTCTTAATTAAATGAAACTTTCATTTGAAACAGGAAAAGCTTATATTGTTTTTTCCCCAAAATTATTAAATTCAGTGTCTACTAAACCTATGAAGTAAGAGTTTTTTCTAATATTTAGCTGCAAATCTTCCATTATATTTTTCCACAACACTTTTTTCCCTCATAGAAACCAACCCAACTGTTTAGCCAGTGCAAGAACAAATCACTTCTGGGTATTTCACTAATAATAGGATCCCTGGTTCATACAAAATTAATTTCCCTTTAACCAAAGAAATAAAAAATAAAATGCCTACCAAGGAAATGTTTGGATCAACCTAAACAAATGGATTTATCAGAGTCAAGCAGACGTGGTAAGAATATCAGCCTGTATTTTCAGGTTTATATTTAAGCATCCTTTGTAGATTTAAATGGAGAAAGGGACTAAAATCTAAGATCTGAGTCTTGCTGTGTTGCTCCTAAGGAGAATGGTCCAGCCAAGTGTTGGCTGTTGCTGTGATTCCATTAGTAAGCCTTGCAATATTTGATGATTTAAGACATCATATCATGTGGCTGAGTGAAAATCACTTGTAAAGGATTCCAAGTTCTCAGGTCCTCACAGTGAGAAAGTTGGAAAGAAAAAAAAAATAAAGGAACAAAAGACAAAAAAGAATGATGTTGGAAAAAGTTTTCATCATGAGACCTGAATGCCAAGATGTGGCAGTGCTGCAGCTGTGGAGGTTTCTGAGTGGTCATCTTTGTCACCATTTGGTCCCCAGGAGGCTGCTTCTTATACATGTATGCAAGGAGGCTTTGCTGTGTGGCTGGAGGAGCCTCTCCAGATGTCAATTTAAAGAGACAGGTGATTGCTTCAAGTGGGAAACTAATGTGCTCTAATTCCCCAAGGTATAAATTAATACAAAATAGATGTCTAATAATATCAGGTATGAGACACGGAGAGCTCAGCAGCAGAGCTGCAGTGTTGAGTTCTCCTGTAATCAAACTATGCAGGCACCTCAGGGAATGTCTCAAGCTGGCTGATTAAAACCATTAGAGTCTCCAACCTTTGATACAGGGCTGTGGGATGGATCAGCTCCCATGAAGGGCACTGGTTGCCATTGCCTTTCTGGGTAGGGGGCTTGGTTTGGCATGAGAAGGGGAGGGGAAGCCCTGTGGTGGCAACTCTGCTCAGGAGGTTTGGTTCTGTTTACTAGGGGCAGAGTCTGGCCTGAAGTGTTCTCTGTGCTCAGAATCCTTTTTGATATTGGTACTGTCTTGCTTATAATTCTCTGGTTTTCCTTGTAAATGGCACCATTCTGTTTGGTTTCCTCACAGCTGATGGTGGAGCATTTGGCCTTCAATCTTCCTCGGGGCTTCCTGCTCTTGCAGAGTGAACTCTGCCATTTAGAGCCAGGTGTTTTGGGCTGTAGTGGAGATCATAGAATAGAATTATAGGATCAAAGAATGGTTTGGGTGTAGGGAGCTCCAAAGGTCACCCAGTCCACCCCCTGCACTCACAGGGACATCTCCAACCAGCTCAGGCTGCTCAGAGCCTCCTCAGGCCTGGCCTGGGATGTCTCCAGGGATGGGGCCTCCACCACCAACCTGGGCAACCCATTCCAGGGATCCATCACACTCAGATTAAAGAACTTCTTCCTAATGTCTAACCTAAATCTTCCCTTTTCTGTCTTAAATCCATTAGCCCTTGTCCTGTCCCTACAAACCCTTGTGAACAGACCCTCCCATGCTCTCTTGTAGGCCTAACTAACTAAACCCAACTGCTAAGTGGGCCAAGACCCTCTCCTTGCTCCTTCCATCCTTCACTTTAGCTCTCTATGCCTTCAGTTCCATGCACAATTAAGTTTTTCTTATTATGTGCCACTCTTTCAGGCAGGGATTGTCCCTCTCTGGTCCAGCTTCACAGGGGAGGTGAGAAAGGGCCTCCCCAGACAGAGCCAGGCTGTGTCTCACACATCGTGGTTGGTGTTGGGCCAGAAGTTGAGCCATAAAGACAACAAAAAAAAGTTGAAAGAAATCAAGGTTTTCATTTGCCACACTGAAACAAAATGCAGGGTGAAAAAAAACCCCCAGATTTTGTTCATCAGGATGATTCCATTTCCTGAACTGGAGGAAAAACAAAAGAAAAAGAAGGACATTCACAGAAGTGGAAGCAAAGAAATGGCAACCTGACCTAAAGCTGGGTGTGTAAAGGGCTTGGCCAAGGTGAGCTGGATTCCTCAGCAGCCTCTGGTGGTGCTCCATGGTTCCTGGGTCCTTCAGAGGGATGGTCACACACTCACTTTGGGGGTTAGCAGTCCTGTGGTTTCTGGGAGATTGCTGGAATCTCCCTCAGCTGCAGCTTTCCTGGAGTTGGAACATTTCCAGCCTCTTTTTCCAGTGCAGCTTTTCCAGTGTCTAATATTTAAGCCCACTAGGACACTAGGAGCTTCTTGAATCTCCCCACCTCCTTCTGGGAAACACATTTCTTTGAGACTGCTATCACAGGGCTGGCTAATGGGGTAAAAAGTCATTAAACAGCTATTCATACTCAGGCAGTACAATTACAGAAGCCTTTTTTCCTCAGGATCCCAGAATCAAATCACCTTCAATGAAAATCATGCAAGAGATTAAAGGGCTGTTTGTTCTGGATAGATTTGTTGCTTAAATGGATTTTCCTGTCAGTGACTGAGTAACCTTAGAAGGGAGACAACTGCTTCTAAGCAGTATTACCTGGAAGGCCACTGGTGAGGGAGGGATAAACTCCTCATTGCTTTCAGTAGACACTGCATGTTTTTCTAACAGATCTAATCAACTCAACTTATGGAGGGAAAGGCTGAAATTCCTGGGTGAAAATCCTGTTATACCTGAGGTCAGACAGGATGAGTTTCAATCTACAGATGGGACTTCATTAAACAGCAGTGGCAATAAACAGACTCGATCCAGCCTCCTTCTTCTGCTAGGCTCTTTATTTTCTTGCTGTCTCTTCTCTTTGGAGCTTAAGAAGGTGCTTATGAAAAGTTTTAATTAAGTCAGAGCTGCATCCCAAACCTTGTCTAATCCTGAGATCACAGCTGAGGTTTGTTCACTGCTGCTTGAAGTCCAAACCATATGAGTACAGCTGAAAGCAGAGAATGCCTGGATCCTCTGCTAGTCCTTTCTACAGTGAAATAAAGTTCTTGATTTTATACAGAATATTTCAGGAAGGAACTGTTCCTGTTGGCAAATCCCAGCCTGCTGGTTTTTTATTGTCACCAACAGCTTTATCTGACCCGGGGGTGAGCACTGGGGTGAGGATTCAGCCAGGCACAAGGATCTAGGAAAGTGTGACGACCTCCAGCATCTTTGGTGCCAGACCAGTGTATTCTCTTCCACTCCTGACCAGGGAATCAA
>JAOEGS010010610.1:0-37592 GCA_025447755.1 Corythornis vintsioides
GGGCAGGGGGGTTGGACTAGATGATCTTCTAGGTCCCTTCCAACCCCTAATATCTATGAATCTATGAATCTCACCTGCTTTTAAAAATGACCCAGACAAAACCAAAACAACAGAACTCCACACACCCCAAGCTCCTTTAAAAAGGCAACCACTGCAATCTTTGTTCTTGAATATATATTTTTACTGAAAAAATCATTCATAAATTAACAAATACAAAAATGTACAAACACATGGGTAAATAAATGCAATGACACAAAGGATTGCTTTGCTGAGAAGTGTGTGTGTTTTAAAACACTAGTCTTCAGTGCAAAAACGTCCCCCGGCACCTCTTAAAAACATAACAGTAAGCTCAAAAGCTATGATGATGGAAAGCTATTTTAGAGTTTAAAGCCACTTCTGATGGTGAGCAACCCAAAGCCTGTAGCTGTTGCTCAGATGATACTTGCCTCAGAGAAGCAGAGCTTTACAAATAATTAACTGTCAATAACTAGTTTTTCAAATAAAAGCCACATGGCTCATTAAAAAAAAAAAACAAAAAAAAAACCAACAAAACCCAAACAAACCAAAAAAAATGAAAAACCAAAACAAAGCCAAAGAAAAAAACAAAACCAAACCAAACAAGACAAAATCAGCATCAAAAAGGACCTGCCCTCCAGAGGGGCTGCCCAACATGTGTTGACGTGGAAGGGGCGAACAAGTGGCCTTGTTGAATTTCAGCTGCCAGAATATGTACAAGTTCTCCTTAATATGAGAGTTTTTACACCATAACAGCACATGCGCTTGACAGTATGTTTTTAACAGTTACATTTACTATACAGTATTTGACATAGCTGATAAGATTAACAGTGCACATTTTTTGATATTCCACATTTTAAAAAGGAAAAAAAAACCAACCAAACTTCAACGTGATTAGAACAAAGGAACTATGAAGAGGGATGCTGCTGGGGGGTGGACCCTTTTGTGCCAACCATAGAGTGCATTTCTGAGCAGAGGTAACAACTTTTTGTTCTACACAAGGTGCAATGGCTGTCAGGTACACATAGAAGGCTGAGGATCCCGACTAAGGTAGTTTAACACCTACTCACACACACATGCATGATTCCTGGGGTAGTGAACTTGGACTAGTTGAAATACATTCCTTGTTTGAAGCACCATTAAGCAAAGACAGATTCCTAGCAAGGTCTCAAGATGAAAGAAGAAAGGGGCAGGGCAACATGGGATCATCATCTGAAAAGGGTCCATGTGAATTAGAGATCGAGATTCAGAAGCACAACTCTTTATTGCTATTTGCGCCGTAAAAAGCAAATCCTCACCTCTGCCTATAACCAAGCTGAATCCCCTCGGGAAGTGAGTTTAAAGCACATGTAAGTTCAAAGACTTTAAACCTAAATTACAAACTTATCAGCACTTTTCAAGGGCAGGCTCGCTGTCCTCTCATACTAGCCGATAAGATCTACACAGGAACTTTTGTTTTCTAAACTAACGTTTTCTGGATACAGCTTAGGAATGCCCTGGGCAGTCACACCCACAACAGATGTGTATGGGGATCATACGTCCACAGAACCAAGAAAACAATGTAAACCATGAGAAGTTAAAGAAACCAAAGGCAAACAACGCAATAAAAATAAAGTACTTTGGAGGTTAAGTACGCACCGTTGCTATGTATAAATACAAATTAAAAAAGCAACCCCCAATTATTTACTTTTAAGTCAGAGAGGTCCAGTAAAAGCGCCCGTGTCAGTGCTGTGTTGGGACCAGGTGGCATGTTGGTGGGAACAGCGCCCGGAGCCCAGTCTGCCCACAGCAGCTGGGGAAGGAGAGAATGGCAGGTGGGAGCGAGGAGGGGGGCACTCCAAGCGGGATGGGGTGTCAGACCAAGCTCTCTGGTTTCTGGTCCTGTCCTTCGTGTTTCTCTCTCTACCTGACCTGTGACAACCCGCCCCACCAGCTGTGCCGTGCAAGTTCTGTCAGGTGCCAATGGTGATAACCACGTGTGGGACCCAGCTCTGAGAGCACTTCAGTGTGCTGCTAGATTTACACAGCACACACAAACCAATCCCCCTCCCAAACCGTACCGCCACGTTACAGGAGTGATGGCAGGGGGCTTGGTGCAGTGGGGCCAGCTGCCCTATCCCAAGGGTGGCACAGAGGCAGGAAAGCCAACCTCGAGGCCGTGCTTCCCACAGTGGCGGGCACGAGCTCTTCAGCAATCTGCCAAGCTCACACTTGCCATTGCTGGGACAGAGAGCAACAGGCAAGGGATTTTATTCCCTATGGCTTTTGGGTTCATTTGCACATCATGCTGCAAAAGTGACAGAAAGGGTTGGGGTTTTTTTTCCGATGTTCCCATTTCCTCACTCTCACTGGAAAAAGCCATCCCTGTGGTTTCTGGAAGGAGCAATGACCTGGCTGCGTTTCTCATCTGCTACATCAGAAAGCGCAGGGCCCTGTCCCATAGACATTGCTGTGCATACACAGCCTAAGTCATGCAAGCAGTCTCGCTGGCTTAAAAGGGAACACCTTGCACAAGTACAGTGATGCACATACAAGTGTTTACAGAGTTCAGAACTAAAATGAGTGACCATATGTAAACCTCTAGCTTGGATTTGAGCCATAGGAGAAAAAAATAAAAAGGGGCAATTTACACAGCGTATTTACACTTACACTTCTTTAAGAAGCGATTCTATTGTATATACTTCAAGCAGGTCATTTAAAAAACTGCACAGACATAGAATAACAGTATCAGAAGTTGTCTGATCTCCCACCAGGGCAGTTGCTGACCAAATTGCTCCCAACATTCACAGTCGAGAAGCCAGAGTCCCTCAGCTGAGCTGCTTCCTGGAGAAGAAAGTGCGTCTGAGGTGAGTCCCGGTGATGGAGATTGCTGGAGGAGGAATGTGGAGACAAGAGCAGCAGGTTGAACTGTTGTCCTGAAACCCAGAAAGCAAGTGGCGAAAAAAAGAAAGACTGCTGAGCTCGCTGCACAAGTATCGGGCTGGATTGGTACAGCTACGGCAATTTGTGCGTGCACTTTCAGCCTTATTCTCCAAAATACTGTGATCCTTCATTAGACAAAGTGTTGCTTGTCCTCAACAACCCTTGGAAAAGAAAGTCTAGCATGGTGCTTTCTTGGTGAAGGGCAGAGCAAAGTTATTTTCTCCGCTTAATATTCGGTCACCAGAGCCAGCTCCGGTGTCAGGTTAACAGTGATGTTCTTATACAAGGCGTCATATGTGACGTTTGGAAAGTAGTTCAAGTTATTGAGGCCGTCCAGGGCTTGCCTTTCTTTTGACTTCCTCAGCAAGGCGTACCTGTGGAATGAGAATCAGAGACCAGTCACTTCCACCTTCCCACAGAGCCCTGCAAAGTCCTCCCAACACTACTAGAACTCCCTTATAACAGTTACAAAACACATTTGAGTTCATAACAAAGACTACTGTCACATTTTCTATATTCTAAATTGGTAAATATCCCAAACATTAGAAAAATCACAGTCCATCACCTGACAAAGAACAAAATGCTCCCTGTTCCACCAGCAAGCATTCAGCTGTCAAATTGGACCACAAAGCAGCAGAACTAAATGGGTTTAGTCTGAGGGATGGATGATGAGGAAGTACAACTAGAAGAATGATAGTTTGGGGAAGGAAACTGCAGCTGGTGAACAAACCAACCCTCAACCACATTTAGGGGCAGCATGATGAGAATATAAGGGCTAAGGGTGGGACAAAAAACAAACAAACAAACAAACAAAAAAAAAGCAGAAACATCTTGCCAGGACAGGACACTGACTGGCTGCATGACAGTGCTGGGGGCCCAGCAGCACCTGAGCAAGCAGGAACTGGGCTAAGACCTGGTAACAGAAAAAGCACCAGGGAGGAGATGTGCCAGGAGGAAGAGGAAGATGATGGGTGAGAGCAAAGAGGAAAATGCCAGAGTTGGTCACAGCATTTCAAAGAGGTCACAGCATTAGGACACAGTCAGGAAACTCAGTATCTTGACAAATACTTTCCTTCTCCACAGTGAGAAGCTTGGGTCCCTTTGCTCCCTGCCTGGATGGAGAAGCACGAGGGCATTTGGATAGCAGCAGTTTGTGGTTGCCCACAGGCACGTGCAGAGCAGAGGGAAGCAGGGATTGCAGAGGTGGGACACAGAGGACATCATTGCTAAGCCTGGCCCAGACTGGGGGTCAGGCCCCAGATGCAGCAGTGGAAGCAAGAGCTCTCAGCACCATGGGCACCAGCCTGACCAGGCAAGCTATGGACTTGCTCATCTTCACTACAAATCCCCCTGCCCACAGCACTGACGCACAGCTCCTGCTGACATCAAACTAGGGCTCCTGGCTGGGATCAGGAGGAGGCCAGGGAACCGTTAGGAACGAGAGCTCAATCCCACTGCACTGCCAGCCTTCAAGGGTTTGACTAAATATAGTTTTTTAAGCCAAAATCAACTTCTCAAGAGTGAAACATGATTCTCTCTTACTGGTCACATTCTGTCTGGCAGAGAAATGAAAACTAAGACTAAAGATGACACAACCTCAAACGGAAACTCTCCCCAGAATTAGTCTTCTGTAAAAAGACACCGGCAGATAGCTCAAATGGTATCTGCAACAGAAACCCTCCTTACTGCCTCTTCTACCAGCAGCAGCCAGGAGCCCCTGTACAGAACAGAGCTTGCATTGTCCAGCAGCTCATCACCCACAAGTGTTAATTCCTACAGCAGTTTATGAAAAAGCTATTTCTCTGGTTTTCTGTTGCATAGTTTTCAAAAGACTCAAATTCCAAGGAGCCCCCAAGCAAAAGCCATCTTCAACCAGTCCTCATACTCTCTGGAACAACTCTGGCTTGTGTAGATAGGGTTCAGAGCCCTCCTGGAAAGCTCTGGGCAGAATCCATCTTCTTGAGAAAAGACATTTCAAGCATGTTCACCCAGTACTTGTGCTCCTTAAGCACATGGCATAGTTACTGCTCCTGATGGATGTCTAAAGTCTCACAAGAGAGCAAACCCTGAATTCAGGGGCTCTATACACCCACCCCAGTTTGTGGACAAGAGGCAGGGACAAAGAACAGAGAGGGATGAGCTGCTTCATCTCAGTGCTGTGGTGGAAGTGTGCTAGAGCTGCTGTCATTGCCCTGTTTGCACACACTATCATGGGATGTAGCCAGTGCAAATGACACCCACTGACTCAAAACTCTGAACACTGTCCACTACCAAAGAACAACCCTGCAGGGGCACATGGCTTCTGCAACAGCAACTGCCTTCATAGTGCAAAACCAGGGTGTTACTGCTGGGCTTTGTTAGTGTTCCCAGGGACACCTGATGCTTTAGCAGTTGCTGACCAGTACAACCCCTGCTTTCTACGTTCTGCAGGCTGTGCAATGCCTTCCTCACTTTATCAGGCTCTTCTAGAAATGTAGAAGCTTCTCTTACATCTGGCATTAACCACCTCAGTCCCATGGAGATATAGGACAGGCACCCAGACTGCTGTCCTGACAATCCTCTCTTCTGGATGGCATCCAAGCAGCTACAGTCATAAAGCAATGACCTCTCATTGTAGGGATGCAGGGTATAAACTGTAGGGCTGAAGGAAAGCAGGCAATCTCCCTGCAGTTATTTCCTTCATGAGTGAATGCTGTTACTGCCCTCAAACAGCTGCAGGGAGCCTCACACATGGTGCAAACCCTTTGGGATTCTTAAAAAAAGAAAAAATGTACTTGCCTTCCTAGGAACTGTACTTCTCCCCGGTGATGGTGGGGAATGGATTTGTATTTCCCTGTGTCTCCTTCTGGTCGAGTCACTGAGTAGCCTGCATACTGCACTCTGCATTAGAAAGGGAAAAATAATCAAAAAAACACCCTCCAATTGTTGCATTTGCTGTGCTGTCAGTGCTTGCCAAGCTCACACAGTACACCTGGGGCTCTGACAGCAGCTTTGCTTTCCATCCAGCAGATAAGCTATGCAAACCTCCCTTCCCACTCCAGCCTGGGCTCTGGGTAAGTCATATGGTGCTCAGCACCTCAAGGTTTCAGCTCAGCCAAGACCCTCAGCAGTGGGGGGTATTGCACATAGAGCCAGTCATTTCCCAACCAGCACTTCTCTGTTTGCTTCCCATCTACTGCCTGCATGGACTGCTATGGCCCCTGTTCCCATTGCAGCTCATCCCCAGCCTGGGTGAAGCAGTCACAGCAAGCCTGGTTCTGGGTGCAGAGGTGACAAGGCTCACAGCACATGCAAAGCTTGGCTCACAGAACCACCACCAGAAGTGGAGTTCGGGGATGCCAAATGAGCAGTACCTGTTCCAGAGGTCGTCATCTTCACCACCCCAGCCCCAGAAGGCGTTAGGGAAACCATTGATCTTCTTGAACTGCTCGACAGTCAGGCCGCTCACCCCACCAAAGAACTCGTTGTAAGGGAGCCTAAGGGGGAGAGGAGGGGTTATGGCAGAGCCTGCCAGCACTGCAGCTCTCTTGCCTGCAGTGGGGAAAGCCTGAGCACAAGGATGCTTTCACAGAATCACAGAATGTCAGGGGTTGGAAGGGACCTAGAAGATTATCTAGTCCAACCCCTCCTGCCAGAGCAGGATCACCTAATACCAAGGTGCAAAGAATCTTCCCTGACCGGGAATCGAAGCCGGGCCGCAGCAGTGAGAGCACCGAACCCTAACCACTAGACCACCATGTCTTCCATCTGTTCCCCTCTCAGGTTCAATTAGCACAAAGCCCAAGAAGCAAACCAACACCTCACAAAAAAAATATGGCAAAACAACAGAAACTCTAACACTGGCTCCTTAGCTATTATAGTAGTGGGGAAGAACAGTGCTTACAGATACATGTACTTATCCAGCTTGGCTGCAAAGTGCCTCGGCATCTGTCCACACCCGTAATAGTTACGGTCATTCTCTGGTATGTGGTCCACATCGTGAAAGATGAGACAGTCCCAGTCCAAGTCTTTCATTGCTTCCCGAAAGCCAACATTGAAGAGCATGGCACGGTTAAAAGGTTGGTTTCCAGCCTAGGAGGGAGAAAGTTCCTTCTCAAGGGGAGCCACGTGCAATTCGTGATCTGCATGCACATTCCCAGTCTTATCTAGAAAACTGCAGAGGGCAACCAGCTCCCACATGGGTGCCACAAAAGGAAACCATGTTTTGGAACAGACAGACCAGTGAGATCAACCAAGACTTCAATATTCAATTTACTGTGCAGGAGCAAAACTAAAGATGCTAAAGTCTTATTACTCAGACACTTAAAAGAAAACAAAAAAACCCAGTTCAGATAAAACTTTTTGAGCCAGTGCTAAATATGGAAGTACATTTACTGGGTGGATGAAGCCAGATAGCTTCAGTGACAGGTTCAAGTACACATCAAATGACAGTCTTATGTTCTACATTCATTAAAGTCTTCCAGATAGTGCCAGGACAAGGAATGCCTAACTCTGGTCAGGCCATTCCTCTGCTTAGGGGATGCTCCCCAGAACTAATACAGGGATGTACAAAAACAACATGGCATTATTTAAACTGCAAACATCTGTTTCAGTGTTGTCTTTTTAAAAAATATCTCCTCCTATTCAGTATTATAAAAAGAAAATCTAAATCTCTACTTTACTTTTTAAATAAAACCAGTCATTTTTTGGCACTTCTCTTGGCTGTACCACTTATAGGTAGAATGGGACAACTTACACATTGCACCATAAGCCCTAAACCTGCCAAAGATTAAATGATGTGGTCTAGCAGGTAAAGCCCTTCAGGCACAGCACAGAGCCACACTTAACAGCTTTGGCAGACACATTTTTAGTGCAGCAGGTCCCAGCCCCAGCTGCTGTCACCCCGACTGCCCCAGGTCTCACTCACTTGTTCCACAACGTAAAAGGCAAACTGCAAACGCTGCCGCTGCAGCATGGGAATAAGGTGTCTGAAGAGGACGGGAAGATGCTCGTATCGATTGCGGAATGGGATCAGGATCGCCACCTGATGAGGAGAGGACACAGCTCTTACTGCACCACACCAGCAGCCCCAGCTGCAGACCAACTCCTGGACAGGGGAGCAGGACTGGCTGAGGTTATAGGAGTGGAAGCAGCACTAAACATGGAGTCTTAACTCTCCCATGTAGGGCTGAGCAGCCTAAAATGCTTCCAAGCACCACAGCATGGATTGCTTTGGGGATATTCAATGTAACCCTGAGTGGGAGGCAGACCTGCAGCTCTTCCCTGCCTCTGCCCAGTGCCGACTCACACACCACTAAAGCTCAGCATTTCTCCCCCAGGCACTGCAGCCCTACACTTCATAGATCTTTGTATTTATTACTTTGGAGCTGCAGCACAAGGTTCCCATTAACGTCTTCAGCCACCCTCTGTTCTCCTGTGCTCAGCAGAGACACAGGGCTCCCCAGCTACCTTCCAGCGAGGCAGGCAGTCGCTCGGCTTCCAGTGGCCTCCCAGCTTGATGGAAGGGTCTTTTGAGAAGAACTGGTGGATATCCTCCATCGTGATCTCACTCATATTTACATCAATAGGGCCCTCTGTGCAGATAGTGGAGAGAAGCAGAGGAGGGGGTCAGGAACCACCATGATCCTGAGGGAGCTCAAGTGCCTGTTGGGGGCAGCACTTTGCTGAACCCTGCTCTCTATCTCCAGCACTGAACACAGGCAGCCTCTTTTTTCCCAAGCACCAACCAGAATAATTAGAAGATGCTACTGGTGTGACTTGTAACACCTCCATCTCCTCAACAAGTGGGCTCTGATCAGACCTTGTGCCTGCTATTGGATGTGGGTCTCCATCCCACACTGGTTGGGACACTCCTTTACTCCTCCATACAAGTTTCCAGCAGACACAAAACCCTCCACTTCAGCAGAGAGGTGTTTCCCCTTTTTAAGAAACATCCTCCACAAGCCCCATTCTGAACTGCAACAGCACTCTTCCCCAGTGCAGCTCCCTTGGAGGGAGTCCAGCCTGTCTCCCACACCAGCTCCTTCCCATCTGTAACCCACCTAGGTCGGGGCTGGGATCAGCAGTGCTGCTGAAGGACAGGAGAGCCATCTTGCCACAGCTGCCCCTGGGAAAGGGCTGGCTGAGCCTTTTCCCTGGCTCCCAGAGCACAATCTCTCTTTTGTTTGCATTTTCCAAGCAAGGGGTTCCTGCTTCAGCAGGGAGACATTTCTCCAACACAGCAGGGATTAATTGGTGTGTGTGGGTAAACATTGATTTCCCAAGGGCGACTGGGCTCTGAAC
Organism: Corythornis vintsioides; assembly: GCA_025447755.1. Classification (NCBI taxonomy): domain Eukaryota; kingdom Metazoa; phylum Chordata; class Aves; order Coraciiformes; family Alcedinidae; genus Corythornis; species Corythornis vintsioides. The sequence continues at coordinate 9,220 of JAOEGS010010610.1, forward strand.
AGCACTCTCATTCATCCCCAGGTGCCCAGCAGGGAAAGGTGCAGTGCCAGTGAGCCAGGGAATTCCACAATGGGCCCTCCAAAGCCATGAGTAGCAGGAGAGGGCCATCAGCCTTTGGGATGCTACTCACTCATAGAAGGGAGCCTCTCAGGACAGGTGTGGTTGGGGAAGTAGGTGAAGTCTTCAGGAAGAAATGTTGTGGCTTGCAGAAAGGTGTCGTTGTGGTTCAGATCAAGAGGATAATCTGGGAAATGGAAAAAAGCAAAGAGTTTACATTTGAGCTGCAGGTCTTTGTTTTTTGCAGACACTTCCCCATGCCACTATGTGCACACTTCAAATCCACCTATGGTTGAGGATGTCAGGTGTCCCCTTGCAGCATGAACAGGTCATGAGCAGCATGACTAGCAACCCAGCTGGGTGCTCGCCCCCATCCTGGGGCAAGTGGCTGCAGAAGTGTCATCTTTAGCTACCACAAACAGATCAAAGCTAAGAAGTACATAATGCTTGGAAGGAAAAGCTACTTAGCACCTTCACCCTGAAGGACCATGGAACAGCTAAAGGGGACATGATCCTCCAGCGGGTCCTTTTCTAATGGGCTCTGAGAGACAAGTCCCCAGGCAGGTCCCAATGCCAGCAAGGACTGTCAGTGAAGCAGCCTGCAGAAGGAAATCCTCAAAGGATCAATAAAACTCATCATGTTACACACAGCCTTTCCTTTACTTTAGGCATCAGAAAATAGTCTCCTGCCCTGCCTGTAGTATGGCATCAGCTGCTACTGGAAGCTGCTGCCTCTCCACTTTCTCAGAACACCAGATGCTTAACAGAGTGTTGGCCTTTTGGTTCTACAGCATCCAGGGCACTGGCACTGACATTACACCTTACACAGAGGTCCTGATAAGTGGCCATTTGGGACTGAGCCCCCAATCTCATTACAAGCAGCCCCTAGAGCTACCAGGAGAAGGTCTCATCCTCTCCAATAACCTTGCCATGCATGGGGGGACAGCCAGTTGCAGAAGCATGCCATGGGGCTGATGTGAACTGTGCTGACTTACAGCAAGAGCAACCCTGGTTTCTCACAAGGACTGCAAACTGTCCATTTACAGTAGGTAGCCAGATTAAGTTATTTTACTGAATTTAGTGCTAAATTGAGATTTTATTTTTTTTTTAAACAAGCAGCTAGAAGCTTTCAAATTAAACCTACATTTAGTTTCAAGAGCTAGCTGATAGCAAAAAGGTTTCACACATTTTATCCTGAAATTTAATAAACCCAGAATTACAGTGCAGGGAAGTGAATGAATTGGCTAAGACTACAAGTTAAGAGTCCAAGTCATATTTAAGGATAGGGACATTGAAGTAATCACAAGCACAGTATATTTTCCATAGCACAAAGGCTGCAACTAATAACCACATTAATGATATAACAAGAAAAAAAAAAATCTAGTGACAATTTTATCTTCTAAATCAAAACAGAGAGTTCTTTTACCTGTGAAGTGAAAGTCTTTCATTTAAATAAACTGAGACAAGTCACTACTGGCCTGATAGTTCAGCTTGCTTTACTGGGTGAGTACTTATCACATCAATAATACTGTTTATCCACTCAAGTAAGTGGTACCCAAACTATCTCAGACTCTAGATGGCCTTGCAAACAGAACTTAAGAGCTTTCCAAGTATGAACAGATATTATTTTGAATGCTTGATACTGCTCTAAATAACTGTATTTTAATAACCATTGAGTTCCTTGATTGAGGAGCGTGCTCTCAACACTTAGTCCAGCTGCCAACAAACAGTAAAGCTCAACTCCCCTATTTTGCACAAAGGGAGACCTTTTTCACTTGCAGAAGCATGGAAGAAACCCCTCTTGGGATAGGGGACCTGTTATTGCATCTATTAGCAAATGCTAAAATAGTTACAAATTACTTCCTCATTTTAACACAAGGGGAAAAAGCTATGGGCAAAGAATAAATGCAGAGGGATTGGGACAAGCATACTGTGCTTGTAGCAGACCACGCTGTGCTGGGTTGCCTTGCCATTCAGGGTGGAATATCATGTTTTTAAGGAATCTGCCCAGAAATTAAAAGTCCAGGAGATCACACACGAGGCAGGGCTGCACAAAGACCCACTCCTGCAGCTGCCCCTTACTGGGGTACACATGATATGCAGGAGATGCTGGTCAGAATGCATCAGCAGCCTCTTATTTCCCAGTGCTCCCATCAGGTTGGAGCAGGGATAACCAGAAAGGGACCACAGGGATTTACTGCCTAAATTGTTTTGTGACCTGTGTCAGCTCACCCCCAGTAGAGGCATCCCTGCCCCAGCTCCTCATGACACTCCTGAGAAGGGAAAGGATGCAGGGATGTGACAGAAGCTGCTGCCTGCAGAGCAGCACAGGGGCGGGAGAGCCCAGGAGCTGCTTCCAGCAGCTTTGAGTCATGATGGGGATGGTCAAGGCCTTTGCTGGGTCCCTCCCTGCTGCCATACCAGGCAGGTCTGCTCTCCCAGCCTTCACACCACTGCACTGTCTGCAGCAGTGTGGGGAGGATGCAGTAACCAGGCAGTGTCACCCACCCAAATCCCACCAAGGTGCCCAAAACCAGAGTTAGGGAGGGAAGAGATTGGCACCGTTAATAGGCAGCAGGAGCACAGCAGGTTTTTGGAGGGCTCGGAGTCCCAAGGGCCAAGGCCACAGTGCGACTGAGGTTCTCATCACCAAAAGCAGCAGCAGTGGAACTTCTAACCCTCCTTCCATCAGGGGATCAGCTACTTCCTCACCCTGTGTCTGCTTTACTTGATGTTTCCAGCCTTAAAAATAGCCTGGGCAGACAGCCTCAGCTGCCTTCTGGGGAGAGGTGGTGACCCAGGGTGTCGATCTCTTGCACAAGTTGAGAATTCCCCTCCTGTGCCTGACCTCAGTCAGAGTACAGCTGAACCACCACCTGCACCACCCGCTCCTCAGGGAGCTGAGCAGCCAGCACACGGCTTGTAATTTTTATTAATAAAAGAAAATAATGCCTTGTAAGACTATCAGGCCCTTCTGACAAGCCCCTGCAGCAGAGGATTGAGCTGAGCTCCCCAGCACTGCCAACCACACCACCATGAGGCACTGGGGATGTCAACAGGGAATGTACACACTCAGTGTCACACCAGCCCAAAGGCAACACCTCACCCTGGCTTACACAGTCACATGCAGTTTATGCTTCACTGTTCCATATTTACACCAAAACTTGTAACCCTGTTATCAGCTTTATATTACAGATGATGAACTGCCTAGGAGTGGAAACCTGCAACTCTGCTCCCTGCTTTCTGCCTGCAGTTCAATATATTATTTGTGGCAGATCTCCAGCCAAGTCATATCAGTTCATCCTTGCATGGGAAGAGTAAAGCTTAGGAGCACAGGCTCCTCCACGTGCTCGGAGCTAGGGCTCTGCACATGAGTGTGCCTGGGAAGTTTTTTCTTAATAAGAAACCTGACCCTTGCAGTGAATTTGAAAGTGTTTACCCTCAGACTGGCTGAAGCTTAGAAGCTGAATTCCTGGAAAGCAAAGAGGTTTTTGGCTCAACATCCAATCATTTGAGACCTTGCAACATTTTTCAACACTTACACAAGTTAGAAGCATTTGAATTTTTTATATAAAGAAATTATATATATACACACATACAATGTAAATTATATTAAACTGTAATTTTATATATAGTATTTTTGTAATACATTTATGTATCTATAAAATAAAAGTAAACCAATTAATCAAAGTTCCCACCCTGCAATTTACCAGTATAAATTGATTCCTTCAAACAAGAGTGGTTCAGATCATCTCAATTTCCAATGGAAACTAAACCTTTCATTGGAATTACTCAAGAAATACCTGAGTCATTGACACTGCTGTTCCTCTTGGCATAGGCACTGCGGACCACTTGCTCGTACACCTGAGCTCCTATTGTTCTCATGTTTTCACGAATCATGATGCCTTGGGCTTGCATCATGAAGAGGTAGGTGTTCACTGCAAGAAGGGGAAAAAAAAAAAAAAAAAGAATACTTCCATGAGCACCAGCTTTTGTAGGAAATAGAAGTCTTCTGGAACCATTCCCAGCCTTCTGTTTCGTTTCAGCTCTCTCCTGCCAGGAGGATGCCCAAGCTGCATGTGCCTCTGTTGCCCGACAGGACATGGGAAGGGCACAGAGTTGGGAAGTGGAGGCGTAAGGCACATTTGGAAACCAGGCTGGTTAATGAGGGGAGTGCACCCTCCTAGACCTGGCAATACAGCCTGTAATGCAGCATTGCAGCTTAAACAGCAGTACCTTCTGCTGCCCAGGGAGGTTTCATTAGGAAATATCATTGTAACAGGAAACTGAGCTCACACCTGGAGAAGGGCATTCGTTCCTAGACTGCAGCACCAAGGGCTGACATTCGCTTGGCAGAGGCACCACAAAAAAAAAAAAAAACAAAAAACTTCCCTTGCCAGTCCCTGAGCCCATCAACAATCTGTACAGCCCAGAGCAGGCAGCAGCACAAGCCTCCTGGGTTCCCAGGGCCAGTCTCCTGCTCCCCCAGCCAGGTTTCTTCCCACCTCCACTCACACTGACCCCATGCCCTGGCACCACTCATGCTGAGCCTGCTTCGGTTTCAGTTTAAACTGACACCTGGCACTGGCAGGGAGAGGCCCCAAAGCAACCAGCAAATGACACAGCCCAGTGTCACCAGCAGCACACATGGGATTGCAGGACGGCCACCACATGGATGGATACCACAGCAGCCCTCTGCTTCTCAGTGCCAGCCACAGCCCCCTTGCAGTGAAGTTTTAGGTTTAAGAATGAAGGTGGAAAAAAAAAAAAAATGTTGATTTGAAAATAGGGAAGACAGAAGATCTAGAAAGCAAATCTTGCACTAGTAATTAAAAAACAAAACAAAACAAAACAGGTCAAAAGACACTCCAGGAGGGATGAAAAGGGCACCAGGCCAAGAAAACAACAGATACTCTCCACAGAGGGGGGTAGCAACTGATGAAATGTCAGGAAACATCCATAATAAACAGGTTATTTCTACAGCAGGCTTATCACAAGCTGTAATAGCTGGAGTGGCAGCTAGCAATGCCAGGAATGTACAATCATTGCTGCAGTCACTGGGAGCACAATTCACATAGGGCAGCCTGGAGGTGGCACTGCTACAAGAGAGCAAGGGTCCCCCCAAACACCACTCATACTGATGCACTGCCCCCAACGTTCCCTGCCCTGTTAGTCCCTCTTAGACCCACAGCTTAAGTCAGCCTCCAGAAAGGCTGCTCAGATGCATTTCCCAATCCCAAACATATTTTGTTTTCACAGAAATAAATATCTGAAAGGGCAACAGAGCCCCATGCCATGCCCAGGTGCTGCCCAAGCCCAGCCTATCTCCAAGGCATGGAATCATCAGATTTTCAGAAAGAAGGGGGTCAGCTGCATTAAGTGCTTGACAACTAAATGGCTTGAAATGCCATTTTAAATGCTTACTTCCAGCCTCTCCCTTCTCCTGCATGTACCCTTCATGGTGGAGCCAGTGACATCACCTTAAGCCAGTGGTCACACCAGAAACAAGCAGGAGCTGCCTCAGCCAAGCTGCACCCAACTCTGCCTCAGCTCACAGGCCTCTTCTGGGGCCAACTCTACAACCCAGAGTAACCACTGAGTTGGTCAGTGATAACTACAAAACAAACTCTAGTGCAATTTCTTGGCAAGATACTCCTGGTACAATGACAGTGAGAGGCAGCGTGAGCTGCTCCTGCTCAGAAAGATGAGGAATTTGGTCTAGAGAATCCCCAGGGGATGAGGCTCAGGGAAAAGCTGGCATTCTGATGCGGCACCACAGGCCAGAAACAAATGTAGCTGAAATCCCCCATGCAAAGCCTTCACACTCAGCCTGAAACCTTCATATGTTCACACTCCGACTCATTTCCTGCTTGGAGCTCAACATGAAACCACATCACTTTTCAGCACCAGTGGTCCAACCCCAGCATCCCTCCCATCACAGCCCCAGCTTTGTCAGGCAGCTGCCAACCAGGACTTACAGAAGACTTACAGTCCCTGGGCGGGGGGGGGGGGGAAGTTATTGGAAATGAGCTATTTAGAGTTAGTGGTGAATAAGTGAGTGATGCAATCAGGCTGGCACAGTCTTGGGGTCTCAGGCAGGATGCAGAGGGCAGCTCCAGACTGACCTGTCTGGTCAGACCAGGCAGAGGGCACACTGCCCACATGACCACAACAAGATATAGAAGTTGGGCAACTTTTTCAGCTCACCAGCCCACCTTCCAGCTCTGTCTCTTGGTTGCAAAGGCAACATATGGTGTGTGCGGCTCCTAAGGACACATTGATGACACTGTGCTCCAAAGACGGCACCCCCGCCAAGCCGCAGGCAGAAGCACTGTGAAGCTCTACCATGGGGCAGCACAAGCCAGTATGTCCAGTGACAGGAACAGCAGCCTCCAAAGCCAAGCAAGCACAGCAGAGCACAGAGTCATAAGGGAGAGTGGCACCACACAGCCTCACCCTGGCTATCAGCAAATAGTGAAGGGCAAAGACTGCCCAGCTACCTCTCCAAAAACCACAAGGTTCATCAAGAGATGAGGCACAGCTTTTCTTCTCTTTGCACGAAGCAAAGAACAGCTGAAGCCACTCAAAATGTTATCAGGACTGGGATGTTGACAAGGGAAGGGGGAGGCAGCAAGCTGCACCCTCCAGCTTGCATGGAGTTTGACTCGGTGGCAAAGCACAACCCACTGATGCTGAACAACTAATGTAGCTTTATACTTCATTATGCCTTCTACTCGCTGGGTAAAGTGGAACCAGGTTTGGTGAAGCATGAAAGAACAGGAGAGACACAAATCGGCATCCAATCCCTGCTTAATTTAAGGACAAGGGAGGTTTGCCGGGCGCACTGAAAGCGCCGTTTGTTCCCCGCTCCACGGCGGGCAGACGGAGCAGGGCCTCGCCACAGCCACATGACACGGCTTGCTGGGTCAGGCTGGAGCTGCAGTGGGAATCCTGAACAGACTGTTACAGCAGCCACCATCCCAGGGGAGCGCCAGCACGAACAACACCAGCTTTGTTTCAGGCAGCAGTTGCCTTTTCACATATTAACCCCTTTAGTAAGATGATTGAAGAGATACCTGGCCACAGATGAGCTGTGCCACCAACTTGCCAAGCAGCCACACCAAGAACCACCCCCATGACCATGCCAACTCCAGCCCAGGGATGAGACCCCCTTCTCCTGCCCCCAAAACGACCTGCCACCATGAGATAAGCTTCACAAAGCCCATGCTTATCCAGAACATGCAATTCATTCAGCTCAGAAAATCGGATTTAAAACATTATTGAAACATTTCACTCCCCAAACTCACACAGTGCTTAAATTAGCTCGATGGGGCCACCATGGCCAGGGCTGGGTCTGGACCAACGTTTGGGAATCACCACACCCAACTCAAAACTCACTCCTCAGTTTATTTTGCTTTTGATGAGAAAATTTGCAATACTTTAAGTTTATTGCACAGATCTTATAGATACCAGGGCCCCTGTACCCAAAAGGTGTCATTTCCAGAGCCACAGTGCTGGAGCCAGCACCGGTGGAGGATGGAAGGAGATGGCAAACACCCTGCTGAGCATCCCTGATGCTGCTCCCTGCCAGTGGAGGAACACACTCACAGTGAGCTCGGCCCAAGCCAAGGTTCAGCCAGAAAGCAATTCCCCATGTTGTGAGATATTGCTAATCTAATCACATGGGATGATCTTGAAAATTACACTGGCCTTCTGCCTTTGTTCCATTTGAGCACGCTGCACTTCAGACCACAAACACAGTGATAAGAGCCCTGCTACTGCTGCTGAGAAGCAGGACAAGGACAGGAGAACAATTTTAGCTGCTGAGGAATGGGTGGGAGAGATGTCCCACAAGTCCTACCAGTTTTCCTGCCACTTTCCTGCAGACCCTCAATACCCACATAAATTATAAATTTAAGAATCCATTTACCCTAATAACTGCCTTAAGATTATTCTTGTTAGTTTGTTAAAGAACAAGTCAACCCTGCTAGGATTTAACCACATGCAAACTGTGATATCATAGCTACAGCTGGAGCAGAGGCACAGGGCTACACCCATCAGGATGCTGCACCCCAAACACCCTGCTCAGAAGCAACGAGGAGGGCAAGTGCTCACCCAAGCCAGGAGTGGATGCAACAACTTCAACCAGGGAGGTAAAGTCCAATTATATAAATGAGCACTGAAAGCTTCCTGTAATCATTTCTTCGTTGATATTTTTGGAGCACTTCTAATCAAGAAACAGCTGACTCTCTCATGGAAAATTAATTTCACTGTGATGATATGTACTAGAAGAGGCAGCAGGGTAATTTGCAGCTTGAGAGTTGATTCAGAAGAGGTCTGATTGTGATCCACACCAGTTACCAACACAGGAAGAGGACAGACCTGAAGTGGCTTGCTCCTGACCCCAACACTTCCTTTTCCTGTGAAAAGGACCTTCCTCCAGCATTGCCCAGCATGGGGAATGGTGTGGTACCCCGAGCCCCATGCTGGGAGAGACAGCTGCTATGACTGGGGTCAGGAAGAGGGGATGGGCAGTTCACAGCAGTCCTGCACGCTTGCAGCAGTATCAGCACCCAGCACAGTGGCCAGGCTTTCCTGAGGAAGGAGCAGCTCTTCCTCTGCTGTCAGATTTAGGGCTTTCTGTCACATCCAGCATTCTTCCTGGCTCATTAGTCCATCAGCACTGCAGAAGTGTGATGAACTCATAAACAACCCCTCTGCGATCTCACTGCAACATTCAGCCTTCTCCTGCTGGTACCTGAGGTTCTGGAGCAGCTGAACCCTGCCCTGGCATGGGCAGCCACTGCACACCCCTACTCTGCCCCAGGAACACTGACCTCAGCCAATGCAGCCATAAACCAACGAACAACCTGGAAACTGCCATCAAACCCTTTGCCAGGCATTTGAAGCAGGTACAAAGTGCCCATCAGAGCCTGCAGGACACCGGAGTGTGGGAGATGCAACTGAGACTCTGGGAACGGTGAAGGTCCCAGAGGCAGCAGGGATGGGTGCTCAGGTCACCCCCAGCACCCTGCCAGGGCTGGGAGATCCTGCCTGATGCACCAGCCAGCAGTCACGTCTACATTAAGTCTTTTGTTAAGCTCACCCGGCAGATCCCCAGCATCAGGTCAGCTCCATTAACATTAGCAATACAAAGGGGCTTAATCAAGCTCAGGGTAGACTAAGCCTCCAAGGAACAGATAGAACATTACGATGGTCTTAACTCATAACAAGCTAACGAGGAAATTCAGCAGCATCCCATCACTAATACACCATGAGACCTGTCTCTATTAGCCTTCCAGTAGCACCATATTCCCCAGACATACAGAGTTCCAGAACAATAAGGTAAGGCATCCCTATTCGTTTTAGAGAATTTAATACTAATACCACCACTATTAATTAACCCTTCTCCTAAAAATACTGCAGGAAGGAATAATTCCATGCATTAAGTGGTCCAAGAATTAATGGTGCAGCAGCACTGAGCTGGTAATTACAAACCACCCATCCCCAAAACTGGCAAGTTCATGTGCATGAAGCAAGAGGGGAAGATGGGTGACTCCAGAGATGCTTGACCAAAACCTGAGTATGGGTCATTTGCATCTGAACTGTCTTATAGAGAAATGATCCCAGGGAGGCCTTAGCAAGGGGGAAGAAAATTCTGATTATTCTATCAGGCTCTACATTTTTAATGTATGCATTTAGGAAGGCAGCTTCCAGTTGCAATCCTGCAGCTGGCTGAGCTCAGAGGTTTGTGCAACTCGCTTTGAAGAGCACTGCCCTGATTTTAGGAAACCCAGGAAGATAAACACGACATGTTCTGCACACATGGGAGAACTCAAAAGGCCAAGGGACCTCACAAAGCATTTGCAGCATCAAAGCACCCATGGAAGGAGCTCTGCACCCTGGCAGAAGCCACAGCTGGCACTGGGAGGAGCCCCAGGTCACCCAGGAGCAATCACACCCACCGGGACAGCAAGAAGCCTAGCGCAGGCAGTACCTGGCTCCACGCAGGTGATGCTGCAGCCGGGAAAGCAGAGAACACAGTTTGCCTGTGCACCAGGGCAGTAAAGCCCAGGATGGCTGCAAAATAACACATGACTTTGCAAATCCCAGCTCAGCTGCCAGGCTCCGCTGCAGTTCTCTGCGAGGAAGGGCGTAGTGACATGTGCAGGCTGGAGCACGGAGCATAACAAGCATTTGCCCGAGTTAAATATTACCCTTCCTAGCGAGATTCAGACTCTCCTACTTTAATTGCAGCTCAGGAGATGCAACTGCACATGACTGCATCTCCTGTTTACTTGCCATCCCTCCTCCATCACAGCGATGGGCAGCTCTCCCCATCTCCAGCCAGCCCGCCCTCCCCACCTCGCCTGCCTTCGTCAGGGTCAGTGCAAACACTTCCAAGGAGAAAAAGAGCATCAGCTGCCAGCAGAATTCTCCACACACAGAGCATAAAAGCACAGCACTGGCTGGGCACTTGTGGGCACCGCACAGTTAAATGTGCAATAAAAGGCTTTTCAGCCGGCAGAGCGAAATGGTTGCTAAGGGCTCAGGCTGGCAGCACTGGCAGGCTGCTGCTGGCCACTGACAGCAAACATTTACAGTTCAGCGTTTGTTCCTTAGGTTCATTAGGAGACAAAGTGGCAGAAATTCCTGCCTCCCAGACAGCATCTCAAAGCAGCAGGAATCCTGATGCCCGATATGGATGCTTATGTAGGGAACAGGATGAGGAACAGAGGGAGAGATTCAATGTTAAAAAAAAATAAATAAAAAGGTCAAACAAGTAAGAATCAAGTGAATCAAGTTAAGCAAGAGAGGGAGAGGAAGAGCAGGCAGATGCCCACTAAAGCAGAAGAGCAGGGAAGGATGTGGGCTGCTCAGGACAGCTCCTGTCTCCCAGGTCATGGGAATTGGCACAGCACAGAGAAAGGAAATCCTCTGCTGCAACCAACCCTCCCTGGGCATCCTACACATCAAACAACCAGCCTCAGGACATGCAGGAAAAAGGGGACATGTGGGGTGATACTGCCTAGGAAATGCATTCAATAGGGAGTTCTCATCAGGGCTGTCCTTCACCAGCTGAAACAACCTAGAAGACAGCCAGGCCACAGCAAAGCATGGAAGACAGGTTGGATTTGGATCTAAAATTTCTATATACATCACATGCTACATACACAGACTTTGAATCACTGACTTATTAGTCTTTCAAATGAAGATATTGCCTGTGTCCATTGGGGAGTATAACATTTCCCAGATAAAAACAAAAATCATGGACTTACTAATTCAGTTCACATGCCACAAACTGCACACTGAAGCTTTAACAGTCTGATTTTGGAGGAAAAGAGAACAAAATTGGTGTTTAGTATACCCCCCCCCCCCCAAAAAAAAAAAAAAAAAGACCTGATTTTTCAAGCATGTTTTACAAGTTCAGCATGGCTGAACAAAAAGGGTTATCACATGTACAGCCTCATGTTTGCTCCAAGTGAACTGTTCAGAAGCAGAGTCCGAGATGCTTTTCTGGTCAGTGGTTTGCCTCTTACATGAGGCAGGACCATCCCAGTTAACACACATGAAACAATACACCCTCCCAGTTGTCAGAAGATGTCATCTCCCTTAGATGCAGGCCCAGGATTTCTGGTTATAGCATCCACGATGGCATTTGTTCTTCGCTCATTTCAGCAAGACTGGAGGCACATCTTCCACTGCCATTTATGGCTAAAGCCTGGTCCAGCTCCTATTTACATCATCTTTGTCTCAAAACAAAAAAATTACCATGGGGAAAGTCCTGCTCCCTGCCTAGTTTGCCCTTGATACACATATCCCAGGGGATCTGCTCCTTGCCACAGGAATGGCAAAACCCAGGGCAGAGATTTCTGCTCCTGCAGTGGGCTTGCCCACACCGAGCCAACGGCTGCTTCGTGGTTCTGATCCCAGCAGGGCAAGATGCACCAGTAGTGACACCCCACAGAAGGTGCCAGGCAGTCTGCAGAGTACAACCCTCAGCCTGTACTAAGGCGTTTACCCTGGCAATGCCCAAGCACCACAATGACTAGTCCTATCAGCAGGGCAACATCCACCAGTACAAGCCACAGGCTTTCATCTGACCTGACACTGGGCGTTTCAACACCTCACTGGGGCCAAAAAGCCAAGCGGCATGAGCACTGCAATACTGTGGTCAGTACCCTGCAACTGCTGCAGCCCTGAAAGGAGACAGGCTGCTTTGCAGCAAGCATGGCTTGCACTGTGAGATTGGATATGAGGAGAGATCCCTCTGTAGCAATACCCCAGGACTGTCCCTGTTGTGTGGTGTCTTTTCCACAGTCTTCCAGGTCCTGAGATACCAGCTGTTTCAGCAACCAGGGAAGGAGCACTGCCACGGCACCACCTCCACACTATGCATCAGCCTGGCTCATCTGCTGGAGAGCCCATCAGCCCTTTCAACTTAATTCTCCAAGCTGAAATTCTTAAATCATGTGGGATTGTTGTCCGAGATTGAAAAAGGCAGCATCTTGGAGCTCCCTGACAAGGGTACTTTCACCACACAGTGCCATTAAGATCCACAGCAGCTTGGCCTTTGCAGTACGATTACAGAGTTGTTCTTGTCTGCAATAATTAAAGACCACACTGCAGTCAGTACAGCTGCTGTGTTTTTATAGAACAAAAAAAGCTATGAGAGAGAATATCCAACTTTTAAGTTCCAACATACAGACCATTCATTCCCTGTGGGAATTTTTAAGAACTCTAAAGTCCTAAGACATTTATTAGCTTTGTTAAGAGTTATGTAGCTTTGGAATACCTCTTTTAAATATGGTTTTCTTCCTCCTAACATGCAAACCGGTAAAATACAGCTGCTGTAAACAAATGAACCAATTCCAATGTCTGAATAGGGAATTACTTCATTGGAAATAATTCACCCCTCTACAAACTTATTTAGTGTTTAACTAAGAGACTACACATTACATCACAGCTTGTGCATCAGCAGAAAAGCAGTGGCGTAAGTCTGTTTGGGATACGGAAAAGCCATCACACCACACACCTCTGCCATATGCTTTGGCATCAGACCCCAGAGCTCAGAACACGCCAGACCCCTCTCAAGGGGAGAGAGAGAGCAGGGCAAGGAAGTGCTGTGCCCTGTGGCTTCCTCCCAGAATCACCCTCTTCTCCCTCTCTCTGCTGACCTGTCCCTCCTGCCCAGACATGGCAAACATTTCCTAACAGCACTGCTGCCCTGGCACCAGGTAGAAGAAAACCCTAAACCTTATCACAGGAAGGGGAGAATAAAGTGCTCTGGCATCAGAAACAAGATTCACACCACCCTCCACCGCAAGCACCACACTCATAGAACTGTGTCCAACGCACTAACATTAAGTTACACATTAATCCTAGATAAGCAGAAACAAGGCTATTAAGTGAGTGAGCTCAGCAAAGGATAAGAGTGTCTGCAGCCTCACGCTGTAAAACAGGGGTCAGGATCCACCACAGGGCGATGGGGACATCACTGAAGGGGACAGGAAGCTTGTGGCCTCCCACCCAGCATATTTGGTTCAGTTTATACAAAAAAGGAGAAAAACCCGATGCAAGTTCAGCAGCAGCGAGCAGGCTGTGGGCATGGTGTGCTGGGCACAGTGCCTGACTACCCACAGCCTCCCAGCAGCACTCGGTGCTCTGCCTGCCCCACCGCAGGAGGCGGCCACCACGGCCTTCTCCTGACACAGCCCCAGCCCTCATCTGCATTGGGGCTCTGCAATTGCCTGGGAACTTCCAAGCTGAAGTTCTGCCATGTCATCCCACCACGCAGCCCTGGAAAGGGACAAGCACACGTGGGAAGAGCAAACACCCTCTCACTCCACTCCCTGACAGAAACACCTTTAGGCTCCTCACACACAGCAGCAGCTGAATTTTCTTATGAGCTGTGTGTTTACCGAGGGATCTTACCAGTGCTCATTGGTATGAGCAACAGGGCAGTGAAAAATATAAAATAAACTAATCAGTTCCAACCTGCCTGTGCCCAGGAGTCAAGCTCTGCAAACAAGAGCCAGACATTTGGCTACTTTGGAAAAGATAAACACACTGGGCACAGGAGGCCAGCACTCCCCAGGCCGAACAGCCTGCCTCAGCCCCGTGCTCCTGCATCCCTGCACCATGCCCAGCTCTGACCAGGCTGCCCCAGCCTGCCTCCTGAACAAACTCCCTGGGATAAGATCAGTTTGGGTTCAGGAGAAGAGTTTAGAGATGGCAGCTCCAGGAGCCCGCAGAGGCACAGGCACACAGCGCCCAGAGGCTGCTGCAGCCCCTACCACAGCCTGCTAACAGGACACAGGTGGACACAAGTCAGGCAGAGCAAGAGCTGGGGAGCAGCTTGGTGCTTTGCCACCATAGTACAAGGGCTATGGGAAATCCAAGCAGTGGCACCTCCTGCACAAACAAACCCTAGGGCAGAGGCAGGGCGAGAGGCACTGGGGCTTGGGTATGTTTGGCCTCTGAATGAGGAGGATCAGGTAGCTCAGAAGTATGACTACTAAAAGGAAATACTGGTCACCTCCTGCATCAAGTCAGTGCCAGTCCCTGTGGCATCTCTCTGCCACAGGCTTTCAGTCTCAGATGCACAGGGAAGTTGCAGTGATCCCAGCACAGGCTTCCCTGACCTTACCCATTGCTGTACATAGAGCCCAGAAGTACCAGCTTCTAATTTCTGTCACCTCTTGAATCTAGCTCCCATTTCAGAGTCTCCTCAACCTCCAGTCTTCACATCACTAGTGGGAACTTAAATTCACAATTACTTCAAGCATGCTATGAGGTCTTGGGGATGGCATGTTTCCTTTGCATCCTAAAAAAAAATGCACCAAAACTCCATTTATCTCAATGTGCATCTCATGAAGATGCACCAGAGCAGTTCTTTGCTGGGCCAGGCACAGGCAGTGTGGCATCACCTTGGCAGGCACTGGCAGACCCCACACAGAACAGCCATAAGCAAAGGCAGCTTTGTCAGGGGCTTAATACCCTCCCCTCCTCCTCTCCCTCTCTCTGCAAACAGCCCCTCAGTTCAAATGCGCAGGGTTGGCTACCCCCAGGTTTGTGAGGGTGCAACAAAGGAGCTGGAGAGGTGGTGAGGGCAGGAATCCTCCAGTCCAGGGCATCCCCTAGGAGCTGTGGGGAAGAAGATTTGGGCTGGTGTCCCATGGACCTTGCCCACATCAGCCACTCAAACTCACCAAACGTGGCAGCAGCTCACAGAGATGCAGCAGCCCACCCTCCATCTTCTCCCAGCCAAGGCATCAGCCCTTCCCTCAACACCATGTAACAAGATTTTAGATTACATTGATTTATCCACTCAAGGTTACCCAATTTGCCCAGGTTGTGTTTACTTCTCCTAGGGATTACAGCTAAACACCATCCTCCTCTGCACCCCCCTTCTCCACGCGGCTGAGCCCTTGGCAGCATTTTGCAAACACAGCCTTACAAATGCCATGTTGCACTTCAGCAGCATCCTGCAGTTTGGGGGATTTTTTGACTCGGTCCCAAGCCAGATGAGGATGCAGTGCCCCACATGGAATGGGGGGAGGGGGAAAGGGTTGGTGTCAGCACCCGCTGCAAGCCCCGCTTTGCCCTCAGCTTTCTGCAGTGCAGCAGCAAACGAGACAATTACTATGTTGACTGGTGCTTTTCCTTTTTTAATTAGGTGAAAGCAGGGTTAACCCAGAACACCCTGAAGCCAGGCATTCCCACACCCCCCACACCAGTACAGCTCCCTCCCTCTGCTCTTGCCCTTCCCAACCTGATGCGTGGAACAAGCAACCTGGGAGCTGCTTAACAGGGCCAGGTACCAGCAGACACCTCACTGCTGCAGCCCAGAAATTTTAAGACACAAGACACCAGAAAGCCAGTGCTGGCAGGATGACTGCAAGCTAGCAAGCCTGCTGAGGCCTCTGAAACACAAAAGGATGCTTGACCAATCCTTGTCTGTAATTACAAATGCAAGTTAGGGCAGGAGGATGCATAATGGGCTTGGGCTGGAGGAGAGCTGAGGCAAAGCCTCATTTGCAGGTTTGATAAGCAATAAATTAAACATGGGAACACTCTGCACCCAGCTGTCACACAAGAAGCTTGGCCAGCCCCACAGGAGAGTTCAGGCCATGTCCAGGAGAGACAAGACAGTCAAGGGAGCCCTGTGCTTGCAGCACAGGTGAGACATGGCTGAATTTACCTCCCTGTGCTTACTCTTGAGGTTCTTTCTGCAGCAGCACACAGCAAGAAATAACTACGAGAAGTTCTAAGAATTGGAGGGAAGTCTTAAAAGCCCCAACACTGCTCTAAGTGAGGGAGAAGCAGCAGCAACACTGTGCTCTGAGAACTGCACAGGCTGGTTCACCTCAAAGTGGCCAGTAGCATGTGTCCTCCAGCACAGACTCCTCCAGACAAGCCATTTAGTTGAGGTGTTTTCTGTTCTGTAGACAGTGCCAACAGTCACATTCACAGAGAGGGAAAGCTGTGAGCTGCAGCTGCCCTCCTCGTGTCGACTGGCAGCAAGATGGAAGGTGATTACTGGAATGAACTTCTCTTTTTGAGGAAGAAGAGGGTGATGTGGGTAGCCGGTGCATTTCCAACTAGGCTGGGACAGCTCGCTGAGCGCAGGTGAGCGGCGCAAGGTGCGCTCACAGGACACTGACCACAGATGGGGGGACAGGGCACCTGCAAACAACGGCGCCTCTCACAGCAAAAACCTTAAGCTTGCAAGAAAGAGACAGCTGTGCACCTCGGACACCCCTGCCTTATCGCGCCATGCAGACCCTGGCAAGCACAACAGCTCTTAACTGGAAAGATATTTCAAACTTGTCTCAATATCTGCTTAATGCAACACTTCCTTCCACCGCCTTGGCACCAAGAAAGAAACCCTGCACAACAGGTCTGCTGCCACTGGCCCCCTCCCACCCCACACACCGCACCCAGGGCCAGGCTGGGGAGCAGGCAGGGTGCCAGGCACCTCCTCACGCCACACTGGGACAAGCTGCAGGCAGGGCAGCTGCCCATGACGAGCCAGAGCTCCATGGTCAGCGACCTGCCACCCCAGGAAACAGGGAGAGCTGCTCCTGGCTGCAAGGTGTGGGCTCTCACCACACAGTGTGTCTCCAGCACAGCAAAGGCTAGAGCAAGGAGCAAGTGCCTCTGGGCTAAAAGAGCAGCAAGAAGCACCCTACTGCTACCTCCTCATCACTTCAGACTTCCCCCATCTGGTTTTGCATTTGGTCACTGATTTGGTTTGAAATGTGTGTGCTTAACTACCCAGCTTCTTTGAGAGCAAGTCTCGCCATACAGAAACACGGCTGAATAATATTCTTGCTCAATAGCTGGTCTCCAGGCTGGCATTTTCAAGGGCTTTGATCCATTTCAAATAAGGCAATGAGCTTAGCCCTTGATTAAATACATAGCATAATCCACCTAAATCTTGTTAGCCGAGAAGCAAGTCACTCGTCTCACTAGTTGTGGGTGGCGTCAAGCTTTGCTGCCAAGGCGAGCAGAGCTGCCTGCAGCGTGAAGGTGCCCCTTGAGGGCACATCCCAGGCATGCAGAAGGACTGGGGCAGCTGGTGACCACAGCAAGAGGGCACACTGCTTGCCACTGCTGCCGCAAGCCCCTAGGGATTCAAGGCACAGAAGCTTACAGCATTCTTCCGCAAAGCTTTCTCCAGTAACAGGCAAAAGCCACCCACAGAAAGCAGTTGCCCCCTCCCCACACAGTGAAGGTGCCTCTGGGCTTTCTCAGCAGCCAGGGCAGTGGGCACCCAAGAGCCAGCAAAGCCCTAAAAAACTTCAGAGCAAGTGGAATGAGTGATCCTGAGCGAGGGAGCCAGGCCATAGCACGGAAGGAAGATGAGCTGCAGCTTTGGGGAAATTTCGCACTGTATTGGTCACGCTTTCCCTTCCCTGGGAGGAATTAATGAGTAGCACAGCAGTCGTAGAGCCCTGGCAGACAACTGGGTGTCAAGTAGAAAGCACAGCATGACAAAGGTAACTGCTACCACTGCCAGACATACAAAAGCCCAGCTCTGGGTGAGCCAGGGTCAGCCCAGCTCTGGGTGAGGCAGAGGTGGGCAGCCAGGGTCAAAAGCCCAGCTCTGGGTGAGGCAGAGGTGGGCAGCCAGGGCCAGCCCTGCACACACACCCCCCTCTACCCAGGGCACCACCACCATCTGGCTGCTCTGGTCAACCCTCACCAGCTGCAATAAGGAGAAGAGCACCACTCACCACTTCCCTCCTACATCCCAGGAAGCCTCTCTCCACCCTGTACTTCCCAGTGCCAAAGCCAGCATGGCTGTGCAAGTACTGGTGCCGTCCCCAGCATCAGGACATGGGGGAACCATGCAGTTTGGGAAGCTAGGCAAAAAATAAACCCTCCTTCCCCAGTCTCCTGCCTGTCTCCAGACTAATTCTGTAGATTTACAGGTGAGTCTTTCAAAGCACACAGAGGCAGAACACCAAGCAGGTGAAGGCCATGAGGATGTTCTTTCCCAGCCTGAGGTAGCATGACCCTGCTCCCCACCAGCCACTTCCTCACAAACAGAAAATCATGCTCAGATGTGGGACAGGAGAGATCTGCTCCAAGATTACAGCATATTTATTGTTTGAGTCACTAGAAGACAAATTCCCTAAAAAGCACCATTGCTCCCTATTTCCCTCTGGGTTTCAGACCCAGCTCTGTGGAGGGGTGACCCCTGGAGCCGATTCCAACCCCAATGCAGGAGCCCTACAAACACCTGCTCCATACTGTGTTAGCAGCTCCAAGGCTTCCTGCAGCAGCCAGGCATGTTACAACAGCAACTGGAAGGATTTTAAATCAATTTAACCACATTAACATGTTATGTGGCTTCTGTCATCTCAATTACCATAAAAAACCCAGGCACAGATCTTGAGGGGAATGCAGGGAGGAAGAAAAATTGATTTAAGAATTATCAAGGAAAAAGAAAAAGGGTCTTGGGCACAATCCCAAAGCACAGTCTCAGGGAGATCAAGGGGAAAAAAAACCCAACTTCACATGATTTCAGAAAAAAAAAAAAAAAGGCAGCTAACAGAGCTGGTATCTGCTTTAATCAAATACCAGCCAGGAAGGCTCAGCAGACCAGATATCACCAGTCACCAGCTGGCAGAGAATCAGCATTTTGGCATTGGTAGCCTCACCCAGAGCCAGGCAAGGGAAGGGGCTGCCCACAGAGGAGCCAGGATGATAAATGACAGCAGTTGAGCATTGCAGGGGCATTTCACCACTTCAGAGGTTGCTGCTATAACAATCTTCTCTGACTCAGCAGCTGAAAGGGATGCTGGGAAGGAAGCACTATAAAAAAAAAAAAAAGTCATGCATTATTAATATGGACTCTGGCAGCAAGACATGAGTTGGAAAAACACTGAGGGTGAAAAAAAAAAAAAAAGACAAAATAAAAAAAAAAAGACTGCAGAATAAGAGCAAGCTGCATGTGTGGAAGCATTCCCTGCTCTCCTGGGAACTGGCTGTGCTCGAGGGCTGCTGCAGCCACAGCCACCCTGTGCCTCGCGTGGGGTCCCCAGCTCCAAGGAACCCCACTTTTGCTGAGGGGAACTTAGCAGCCTCTATTCTCTCCTGGAAGCTGGTTGCTGCAGTCCTAGCAAAGAAAACACCACACGCCTTGGGCATGGCCCACACTGGTTTCGAGCTGTGACAGCACTGGGCTTTCCTGCTATGGAATACAGCCATTTTACCTGGTGTGGTCACTGGCTAGTAATGCATCATTTCCCAACTGCTGACAGCTTTCCCTTGTTGCTTGCCACCCCAGGCAGCCCCCAGCCCTGCCCGGCAGAGCTGTGGCCACATCACCAGGTGCTTTACCAACAGCAGCCGTTGCACAAGGTGCTCAAGGCTCCCACAGCATGGCCTGCACTTTCCTGCAGTGCTGATGCACAGGTACCAAACGCAGGAGCTGCGCTCACTTTCCTTTTCCTGCCAAGTAGGTGAAGGGAAAAAAAAACAAACAAAAACCAAACAACCCAAAACACAAACCAAAAACCACAACATAATCTTTCAGTTAGGATTTCAGCACCTGGTGCACTGCAGGGGTTTTTTGTTAGGGGCAGTTGATAAATGTTACCATTCACATACCTGTCCATTACCACTGTTCATCTAAAATCCACACAGCCTCTCCAAACCTGCTGCTAAAGGGGACACCACAAATTAAAAGTATGTGCTCCCCTGTCACAGGCATCACACAGAGCTCTGCCAGCTCGTCCTCCTCATTACAGGGTAACCCTCTGATCCCTGCACAGGAATCTTTGGCAGCCTATCAGCATATTTAAATTTTCAGAGCAGCTTGGTGCCCAGCCTCTCCAAAGCAAAGGAGGTATCTAATGCTGTGCCAGGATCCAGGAGGTTCCTTGGACTGTCTGTATGGTGATAGTATGCAAGTAAAACCAATCAATTATCTTGCCATCAGTTTCACTAGATATGCAAACACTGGCTGAAAGATGCTTCTGTAGTAGTCCAATCTGCAGCTGTGCTGCACAGGTTTTTGCCTGTATTTGCTTTCTTCCATTTATGTGTGTAGTGGCATCCTCCACACAGAATTATTTCCCAAGCTTTACCTTTCAGATTAGAAAGGAACAAGATGGGAACTGTTTTGCAGGTGCCAATTCACTTGCAGCCTCTTGCAGCAGGCTGGGAGCAAACAGTCCAAGTAAGCATCGCACAGACACATACCTGCTCATCAGGGCAGAAAAAGAGTGGATTTCTAGCACAACAAGCTTCTGCAGAACTGGGAAACTAAGGCACAACCCACAGGAAAAAAACAAAACAAACCCTGGTATTATTTAAAGCCACATGCCCTGGAAGTAGTCTCTTCCAGGCAGCAAGAACAGAGGGAATAGGGACAGGCTCCCCGGGCAGGGTCCTCTCCACAGCAAGGAGTGCTGGCCAGTTTCCCCACAGCATGTTCAGAGGGGCCCTGGGATAAGATCCACACAGATGAAGGCTCCAAAGGGGTCCATGCCAGCCCAGAGATGCCACACAACCGCAGGCTTACAAAGGGAAGAGCCCATTGGTTTCGTTCCTCAAAAACAAAAGCCTAGAGCAATGCATTTTAGGAAGTTGCACACAACATGGCCACACACCTTCAGCTCAAGTCCAGCCCAAGTAAGCACTAATCCCCCCCCAGCCTGCCCCAAGTAGCTAGGAGCGAGGTAGGAGCTCAAACTGAGCTTCCTGCACCTCTGAAGTAACATTTACATACCTTAGAAAAACAAAGTGTAAAATCAGGTATACCAAAGCTTTATACAAAACACCCACAGTCACTATAGAGGAAACAGAACACACACACACACACACACACACACACACACACACACACACACACACACACACACCCGCCCCCTACCTGCCCACCCATCAGAACAACAGCCCTCTTCATCACTTTAGGTTTAAACAAGACCAGTAAGCCCCAGAAAATTCCTTTTGTAATGGAAAAAGGGCACTATCACCCAGCCCATCAGTCCACACCATCGCTGCACCCACAAGGACGCTTCCCACCAGGATGGGGTTTACATGTGGTGTCCCTCCATCACCCCTGGGACCCTTCCAAGTACCAGAAGAGGATGGCAGAGAGAGGTTTTCCTGCCAGGCACTGACATCACCCCTCAGCTCCCTGGTATACCTTTCCTTTCAAAATAATAGCAGCTCCAGGGAAAGCTGAAAGCTCTGGCTTTTTAATGGTCCCAATTTCACATTCTCCAAAAAGCACATTCACAAGCATATCTCAAAGATTTCTGAACTGTGTTTTTTGGGGTTTTGCTTTTTTTTTTTTTTTTTTTTTTGGCTTGGTTTGTTGTTTGGTTTTTTTGTTGGCTTTTTTTTTTTTTTTCATTTCAGTGGTACAGTCCACTACACATTTTCTACTCCATCTCTCTGAACAGAACTAATACCCACAGTATTTAAAGCAGGTGCTAGAAGGCCTTCAAACACTCATTAACCAGTGCAATCAGTGTCCAAAATGCTGCCAGACAAATCCAGGGTCAGAACACCACTCCAAACACAAAGGAAGAGGAAAAGGCCAGTATGAAAATAACTTTACTAGAGTAACTCAGCAAAGGTTTTGTCAAAGTAAACACACATTTTATTGCAACAATGATGCCTGAAAAATAAAGCTGTTCAGGGCAAGATTTTCTCGCTTCATATAGCTGCCTGTCAGTTTCCCTTTCAGACTGTACATCCCTCAGAGCTGGCACAGGAGAGCAGAGGGCTCTGCAGAGACAGCACATCAGCCACAGCCAGCACCGGCTGAGTGTTGCCAGTGCCATCCCTGTGAGGTTCCCCAGAAGTTTCAATAAAATGAAGCCCTCTATGCACTGCTTAGATATAAAATCCACGAGCAGCAAGAGCATTCAAATAGGAACAAGTGCAAACATACAGCTCCCCACATCGCTCAGCCCTGCTCATCGCCCGCAGTGGTCCCCAGGGTGTTCATCATACCCTGCAGAGCAGATGCTGCCCAAGTTAATGCAATTAATGAGTCCACCTGGAAAAGGGGCAGACGAACAGCTCAGGAAAACAAAGCAGCAGTGTCAGAGCCCTTATCTCCATCAGAGCCAGCAGTCACCTGAAGTGAGCAAGCGCCTGCAGAAGCTCCAACCTTCCATGGCCTGAGCCCATATCAGGTCTCCTGGAAGTCCTGACAGCACTAACAGCTTTGCTTTAAGGTTTGGTCCATTGCAAATCACTGAAGTTTTGAAGCATTTAATTTGCAGGACTGAACTAGTACAAAGAATGTTTTGTGACTGCTGATCAGCTTCCACAAGTCAGGCCTCCCAGAGATAGTCAGTTGAAACAAGCACTCTTCACACGACCTGCAGTTGGAACACCAGGCAAATCACCAGCAAAATAACGTAAACCAGACACACCAAACATACAACACAGGGGCTTACAGGCAAAGAAAACCTCATAATGTACCAATCCTCAAAAAAAACCCTTGCAATTTGTTAGCCTTGACCAAAAAGTGATCTCCAACCAGTGTGCTCTCCACCACCTGCGCCTAGGATGCATCAGCATGGGAACAGCTCTGTGCAAGCTGAGGTGCAGCCACTCTCCTGCCTGCACATGCCTTTAGGAGACTCAGCATTGGAAGAAAGCAGTGCTACCAAAAGAGCTACTTCTCACAGCTGCCACCAGTTTCCATCCTCATGTAGCACAGGAGATCCCGAGCACTAGAGGATTTCTTACTATCCCCAGTCACCGTCACATCCAATGACTGCGAAAACCTCAGCGGGATACACTGCGGAACTGGGCTGTTCCTTCCTTAGGTTGTGAAATGCTGCTTGGCAGATCTTTTGGGGAGAGGAGGGAGAAGAGGCAGTGCTGATGGCATCTCATAGTAAGATACCACACTCCCTTATGCTGCAGAGGGAAGGCCTAGAAGATGAAAGCCAAGGCTGCAACAGCACAAACCTCATTCCGTTATTCTGAGCTGTATCTTTGCCTTCCATCCCTGCTCAGGCAGCACCCAGCAAACCCCAAAGGGCACCTGTACCCAGCCTCTGCCCGGCTGAGCCAAGGCCACGCTCAACCACTTCCTGCAGAACCATGATCCCCTCAATCTGGTGTGAACAGGCAGCAGCAACACCTTTTGATATTTTCCCCAGAGCTTCTCTGTACTCAAATTTTCCAGGCTGCTGCATTAAATAACTGATCAGCCACATTTAGCCATATAATATTCTCGCAGGGGTACAAAGCAGCACACAAACAGTGTAAGGGAAGCTATTGGTCTCCACCATACTGCTCTGCTGTCCACGAATACACAGGGTGGAGGTGGAGTAGTGTTTCAAAGCACTCCTGCCTATCACAATCAAGTTCTTGAACCATAGATGTAATTCAGGGCTAATGTTGCTCCCTTACATTCCGTAAGACCAGTTGGGAGCAATTCCTGATAAGTTTTGGGGAAGTAAAGACAGAGTGAATTACAGCTCTCTCACAAAGGTACAATCTCTCACCCAGTAATTTAAACTGTCTGCATTATTTTCCTACATCAGATCCAACCAAATAAGACTCCTGTTCAAACCTAGTTTAAAGAAGTCAAATAAAAAGGCTTTGGATGAGACAACCAGGGAAAAGCCAAGATCAGCTACCTGAGCACTAGAGAAGGCCCCTGACCTCCCTCCTCCCAGCCACACAAGCAACCACCCTCTCCATGAAGACCAAGTCCAAGGTCCAAGAGATTCCTACTGTTGCAGCAAGAGTTATCAAGATGAAGCAGCAACTTGCAGTGCAAGCAGCTTGTAAAAGCATTACTGTTTTCAGCTGTGGGAGGAATTCCCTTGATTTCCCAAGCCCTGTCGAAAGAGCACAAAATCAGCAAGATATTTTCAGAGACTAGTTTAGTTCCTTGGAGGACCCTTGCTCCAACACCATGATCCAAGCATGGACAGAGTAACTCTGGTGAGCCCGTTACTGCACAGCCCCTCTGGAGAAGCAAGAGGCTCACTGAGCAGTTGTCCCAGGAGGGCAAGAGCCTCAGTGATGGGAAGGAGCCTTAAAAAAGCCTGCTGATGTGCACACTGGAGCAATACAAAACGGTTCACCCCATGCCAAGCTCTGCTTATTCCACAGATGAAGACAGTGTTATTGCATATAATTAAAGCACAGCCTGCCTCACAGCCCTTTACCCTGCTGCTGCCACCTGCGTGACTTCCGAGCTTGGCAGCGAGCAAACGCAACCTCCCCACCTGTGCCAGCATCACTTCGTACCTGCTGCCTTGCAGGGCTTCCCTGGCAGGCAGTGGGGACCCGGGCAGCCACAAGAGCATCTCCTGGAGCCTCCAGCCACTGCATCTCCACCAGCCCCGCCGTGCCTTGGCCCCAGCTCACCACCAAGCAGAACAATTGGCTGCCTCATCCAGCGCACAATGGCCACAATGAGACAGACCCATATAATCACCCCAGCCACGGCAGGGACAAAAGCAAGCGAGAGCTGGGGAACAGCATCGAATAAAAGGGGAGACTGCTGTGTTTGTGCCATCAGCTGGGTCTGGCTATTCTCTTTCCAAGGTGGCTTTGGGAGGCCAGAGATGTTAATTGTTACGGTGGTGTGTGGGAAGGACATATAGGTATTGGATGTGAGCACTGGGAAGGAAACAGCATTGACTGTTTACATTGGATCACTGCACAAACTTGAGGCCAAAAGAAAATTTCAGTTCGGAGGGAGGAAACCTTGGTGAAGGACAGAAGCGAAGAAGTTACTCCGGTCACCACGTAAACCAGAGTACAATGCAAACATAAGCCCCAAAACCTCTCGGTGTTCTGTGGATACCAAGAATGGTAATTTGCTGACAGTAAATATTAATTTCTTCCTGCATTTCTTTCTTGCGCAGACCAAGGGCACACTGGCATCACCTGGGCTGCAAGAAGCCAAACACAATGGCCAGGCAGGCAACAAGCCAGCACTGGAGTAGGCACCCCAGAGGCCAGGCTGAGCTCCCCTTTCTGGTCTCCAAAGGGCACCAGAGGTAGTTTTCCAGCTTTTATAGCCAGCACTCATGCCAGCTCCACACCAATGCGCTGAGACAGCACCCAGAAGTGCAACTGTCCCAGTTTTCTCCTGGCACCAGCACACAACTGCTTGAACACAACAAACCTCAGCAATGCCAACGGATTTTTCCCCCCCTCAAACCAGGGGCTCAGGGACAGACTGGGCCCAGCTCTGCCCTTCATTATGGTGACAGCACACCCTGCCACAGGATTGCCCAGATCCTGTCATCCCACTGTGGGGCCATTCCCAACCAAGAGGGGCATGGCAGGCTGGCTACAGTCCTGGTGCCACTGGCCACTGACTCCCATAAGCAGAGGTTTGCTGTAGGAACCCCCAGTAGCCTGTGGCACCAAGCAGATGAAAACCCTTCAGGTCCAGGTCCTGTTTATTTGGATTTTTTAAATTATGATACAATCAAGGAATGGATTCATCACTCCTCTGCCCATTGTTTAGTTGATAAGCTGCAAGTTCTTCTTCAGCTACTTTCCCAACATGTCCTGCAAGGGACAGTTCAGGGGTAGTGTGGGCTCTACCTCCAGGCCTGGCCCTTTATCAGCCAGAGAGAATCAGCCCAGCACTACCCCACCGCACAAGATGGTGGAGGCCAGGTCCCAGCACACCTCACTGAAAGTATCACTCCCAACGCACATCACACTGTTAAAATCCCCATCTCTGCTCCCGAATCCTCTCACTCTTTGTCCAAGCTTCTCCTTACCATTATAGCCTGAAAACAAACTCCCGCTGTGGGGAGGCTGAACCCAGTTACCCCTGTAATGCTGGGCTGGGTTGTCATGACAGAACATTTTTGGCTGAAAGAAGGAGGAAAAGGAAAAAAACCAAAAGATCTTCTGTCACCTGATGGGGAGATGACTCAGAACATTACTGACATCCATGGGTGGGTGGGGCAGGGACCACCTTCACCTCTCTGCCTCCTCTTCCAGAATTGCAGATAGGGAGAATACAGAGCAGGATGCGACCATGTTATCCAAGGTCCATGTAGGGAAAGGGCAGTGAGCATTTTATACCCTACAGCATCTCCACACAGAAGCAGCACAAAATGAATTAGACAACTCTAAAAAAGGAACAAAATCATCCTCAGAAGAGGAGTTTCCTTCTTAAGCTGTACAGCTATTCCCTCTAGGCCTAGGGAAGCCTGTCCACTACATCTCTTGGAGAAGACGCCTCCTGCGCCTGACCCGCAACGGGCTGCAGGATGCATCTGATCTCGCAACCGCCAGCCTTATGGCAGCACGTGAACAAACGAGTCAGGCTCTCTTTACAAAGGGAGCAGGCGGTGGCTGTGCCACCAGTTAGCACCAGTGTCACACTGTCCTCCAACAGATGTGAGACAGCAGCTCAGCAGCTCTGAGGCCAGCCTGCAGGACAGCAGTCAGGAGCTCAGTGGCCTGCCCATAAGGACAGCAAAGCCCTGGGCCACCATGGGAAGCCCAGGATGCACAGCCTCACTTGGTCCATATTCAGGACACGAGCAGGGATTCACTGCCCAGCGACATCAACTTAGCCCTGGGAAAGGCTCTCAAAGACCAGTGGCAGCCATGGGACATCATCTGTAAATAAACCTCACAGAAGTCACCTTGAAAAGCACACAAAGGTCTCCTTGGATTGTCCAAACTAGGAATGGCATGAGCAATACCAATGACATTTCAAGGAGAAGCTCCCATTTTAAAGATTTCTTTTGAAAGGGTTGTTTTCATAGGAATAAATTGTTCCCAAAGTTCGATTAAAGGCCAGACTGAGAGCCAAGGCTGACGGGAATACTGGGCTGGGTTTTCTGAACGGAACATTTTTGGCTCCATTTCTACTCCTTACAGAAATGAGATACGGTGTACGAAGCCAACAGCTGCTTTCTGAGACACGCGTCTTCCCGTATCTCACGGGAGATGGGCACAGAGCCCCACCGGCACTAGGTGCTGGCCATTTTGGTCGGCGGCTGCTCCAGTCCCCTGTGAAGCACGCTAAGAAGACGGGAACCAACGCGCTCTCCTAAAATACACACTTCTCGTCTTCCCACTTGACAAAAGAAGTAGGGTTTTCACCAGAGAGCGAGTTTAGACCACGAACACTTGGGCAACGCTCCACTTTTTCAAAACAAACTCTCCTGCAGCAGGCGGCGGGCACGTTGCCCCCCGCTCGGCTCTGGCAGCGGCACCACTCGGGCCCGCCAGCCCAGGGAAGCCCCGCGGGGAGCGCGGCCGGCACCTCTCGTGGCCCCTCGGCGCAGCGGGGACCGGCACCTCCCGTGTGTGCCCACCCCGAAAGGGCAACGGGAACCCCCCTCCCTCCCGAGGGAAGCCCCCCTTCCAACGGCCGCGGGCTCTGTCCACAGCGACGGCGGCAGGCGAGGACGCGCTACCCGGTGCCGAGCTCCCGGGCCCTGGTCGCCCCTCTCCGAGCAGCGGCCACCGGGGATACCGCGGCCCCCCGGGCCGGCCGGCCGCGGATTACTCAGCGTTTCCAGCAGAACGGTGTGCCCGTGCCCCCGCCCCGGCCTCGGCCCGCCGCTTACCGATGCCCGGCGCCACATAGACGAAGTAGAGAAAGGAGGAGGAGAGCGAGAAGAGGAAGAGCGCGGCCAGCAGCGAGCGCCGGGGCAGCAGCCGCCAGGCGCCGCGGGGGCCGCGGGGCCACCGCATGGCCGATCCGCCGCCCTGCCGCTGCCGCTGCTGCCGCCGCCGCTGCTGCTGCCGCCGCCGCTCACATGCGCCGAGGCCCGGCGGAAGGCGCCGCACCGGGGCCGCTCTGAGCCGCCGCCCGCGCCCAACGA
>JAOEGS010010612.1:0-34053 GCA_025447755.1 Corythornis vintsioides
CCACACAGCTGGGAGACAGTGCCACACAGCTGGGAGACAGTGCCACACAGCTGGGAGACAGTGCCACACAGCTGGGAGACAGTGCCACACAGCTGGGACAGCTCTGAGGTGAGTGTGGGTGGGCAGGTCCCAGGCCAGAGGCCCTCAACCATCAGGACAACAGGGGATCAGCACCAAGGATCAGTCCATTTCCTTAGAAAAATCTAAATTTTTATTGTCCATCCTGTATGACACTGAAAATACGTACCCAAAGACAGAGTATCTGCATTTACAACTGTACAAAACCAATAGAAAATATATGGGCTATGCTATAGGTGTAACATTGTACAAAGGGCCAGCTGAAGGCACCAGACTCCCAGAGGGCTCTGGTTTGCAATGGTTCAGTCTCTTTTTCCAGTCAGATGTTCCTGGGAAAAGGGGATTTGTTCCAAGCTGCATCAACAGAGTCTCAAGGTTTAATCCAGACAGGGGTGACACAGCTCAGAGAGGGAAGTGACCAACAGCACAGATGTCAGCAACCCCCAAAGGCTCCTCCTCACTGCACACAGCAGCCCACGGGGTTGGGATCAGGATTCAATGGCAAAGCTACTGCTGAACATGAGTGTCACCCCCAGAGTACTGGCCCAACACCAGTTACCCCCACTGAGCCTAGGCTGGTCTGTATGGAGGTGACTACCAAGCACCAGAGCAGGGAAGCCAAGTGTTGTCAGAAAGGAAGGTGGAATCCAGGACCAGGTGCTTGCTCAGCACCCTGCATTTTCACCTCACTCCCTGCTCCTCACAGCACTCAGGAGAGAAAGGAGCCTAAGGAAACCCAGCCCTGGGAACTGTCAAAGCAGCCTGGGTGAGTAGAGGGGTTGGAGAGGGAGAACAGCCCCTTGCACTGCTTTTCTCCACAACACCAAAGCTGGTAGTTCACATCACACCCTCACACACACAGGTGCACAGACAAGAGAAGCTGGGACACCCTGCTGAGGTGTTGGGCTTTCCTAAAGCTTCCTGCAGGGACAGAGGGAAAGTGACAAAGAAAACTCCATGAGAACTCTGAACTGCTTCTCTGGTCACTCCAGAGCCAACCAGGGGTTTTGTTTCATCTTGCAGCACATACTGGGGTTCACTGAATAGAATCCAGCTAACATCTGACTGACTGAGCATTCCAGACAAAAAAAACCACACAGAAATCAAGGTCCAGGGTCACATTTTGTTCTGTGAGCAACAATTCAGTTAAATTGGAATTAAATGATCTTGTCCTTGGTGAACTGCTTCTCATTATCCCTACCTTCAGACCACAGATTGGATGGTTCAGCTCTGAGCCAAACAGCTCCATGTAGTTTGACTTCTTACCACATAATTTTGATAATATTGCAAAAAATTCAATTTCTTTAAGCACTTAAAAAAAAAAAAAATCAACCCCCAAAACAACAGCTTTCTAGATTCACAGGCCAAGTTGAAGTAATGCTCTGATATTGAGGGTCATAAAGTCACTTTAGAAAATAATTTCTTGTTGCAGTGTTAAATAATCTCCTCCTAATGCTTTCATGGAATTAAAAAAATACTTCTATTAAAAAAATTAATTTATTGCCTATAAGAGTTTAGACAAACAGGGCTGGAGCTGGAGTTTGTTAGGCATCTGCTCCCATGAAAATGCCTTCTGCAGAACTCCTAACCTCAAGCCCACTGCTCAGCCTCACTTGCCAGGCTGGTTTCTAGCTGTTTAAAGAAGAGTTTGCAATCAAGTCACAACCTACACTGCTCCTGCCATGGGGCAGCTGTGTGGGGGAGCCCCCAGGGTGGCAGCTCCACACCACCACTGCTCAACACTCTGCATGGCAGCAGCTACCAGCAGGTAACTTGAAAAAGATTCCATACAATTGCTTCACTAGAGTTAAAAAATCTCTACTTTTGGTCACCTCTTAAAACCCTGTAGAATACAGATTTTCTTATTTATACTTGCCCTGTCCTCTTCAATGATTTGTCTGAAAAAAATAAAATTAAGATGCAATAAAAATTCCCCAGTATAAAAAGACTAACCAGTCACCTAAGGGTCCTTGTCAGTATCTCAGTGTACTTAAGGGATTTGGTCTGCTTTCTTCTGGGGGAGGAAAAAAGAGAAAAGAAGAAAACTATTTTGTCCTAAGAGTTCCACTTGATCATGAACCTCTAGCCAGCCCAAACTACCTTCTCAGCACCAGGCAACCATTTGTGCCTTCCAAGCACCATTCCCAACCAAGCACAGCTCCACACCAGTCCTGCCAGACACCAGGTGTTTAACCCAAGTCTCACAGGATGGGTCCTGGCCTATGGACATCAAAAGCCTCTCCACAGATGCAAGCTTCACGTGTGCTGCTCCAGCCAGGCCACACCAGAATGAACAGCTAGATTCAAGTGTGCTTGTACTCGAAGGGGACAAGTACAAGGCACTTCTAGATGCAGCTGTGGCCACATCAGTGATGAGACTGATGTAACTACACTGGAAGAATCACAGCTACAGTCACTCAGAGCTTTCTGGATCAGGGCTGGGCAATCAGAGATGTTATGACTGCTCAGCCAAACCTCAACTGACACTGCCTCAGGACAAGAAAAATTACATCTTCTCAGGCATCTCTAATTAGACAGATGTCACTTAACCATTTCTAGGGCCATTTTGAAGTGAAGTTGCAATGGGTGTTGAGATGCAGCTTCACCTGCTGCCAGGTAAGTTACTGTTCCCAGGGCTTGCCTGGCAAGAGCCATGGATCAGCTTCTACAAGGCTGACATGGCAAAGAGCTGTCAGCAGCTCAGCACTTCCAGGCAGCCACCATTACTCTGGCCTTCATTTGGATTTCTTTTTACCCTTCAGAAAGCTTCTCAGTTTCTCTTGATCTCAAAATTATTAACTCCTGCTTGGCATGGACACTGACAATTCAGTGAGTTAGAGCTGCTTGATCTCATCCTGTGACCCAGACATAGCAAGTGACACGTGCAGTGGGTAGCACTAGACACCAGACACCTACCTCCTGCAGCACTGACTGCAGCTGAGCTACTGAATAGCCAGGCACCTGCTGCTGGTGCTGCAGTGTCCACAGCACAGCCCAAGCCAAAGGAACTGTCTTTACAGTAAGGATCTGTGCCCCTGTTTAAAGGTAAACTGACTGACTGTGCAGTAGTCTTCTCTTCCAGTGCTCAGAAGTCAACTGCTCCTGTCTGCAACCTTTCTGCTGGAACCTCCTTTTCCATCATCTTGAACTGTAGGGAAACAAAAACACACCAAGGACTTTCCCCTCCACTAAGATCACCTTTCCCTCTTCCAAGATTAAAAAAAGCCAGTTTGACACCATCATCATCATCATCTTGTGTGTTCACTGAGCCCAGTGAGGCTGAGGAGCCACGACGACTTCTACTCTGGAGGGCAATAAGAAAAGTACAAAATGGCATTACTCATGTGTACAGCTGACATACTCTAGGAGCTGGCTGACTAAGCTTGATTTGGTCCAGTCTGCTGCTGCTGCACCCCTTAGGAAACATTAGTGATGGGTTTGTACTTCTTGAACCTGGTCCATTCCCCAGTGGCATAGTTCATTTCAAAGACCGTGTCGACCAACATGGTGGTGCTGCCAGTGCCATCTGCCTTTGGTAAGTCTTCTGTGTGCTCACTGAGCTTGATCTGGATGATGTCACCTTGCTCCTGGCAAGGATTCTCTGAAAACAACAACAGGAACAAGTTAAACTGTTTCAGCAGACCAGCAGAAGATATAAAGAGCACCTGAGAGGAGATCATCATCTGGAAAAATCCCAACCCCATCCAGAACTGAGCAATTCATGGCCCCAACACACAGAGCCACCCAAAGATCTTCCTCTTGCCAGGCAGCACTGGCTGAGTTTTCAGCTCAGCACAAGAAAAAAAGGAAGATGACCCCAGAAGATAGACACCAAGGCTAAAGTAACAGAAGAACAATAAAAAGGGGAGTAAGCCACCAGCAGCCAGTATCACTTGTCTGCTTAAGAGTCATAAGAGAGGTCTGCATTTAAATGGAAGTTTGCAAACTTGAACCACCAGGGTTATTTATTTGGGATACATGTTGCAGTTAAAAGCCTCCCCAATTTTCAGCTGTTCTAGACACAAACAGCTTCACTGAAATCACTCACCCCAGTCAGGAGACCAGCCATGACATTTTGAGGTACTCCAATTGGCACTCAAGGACACCCCAGTTGGCAATTATTTACCCACTCTTCAAGGATGACATTACTGAAGGTTTGTTGTCATTTATTCACATGCATCTATACAGAATATGCTCACTTGCAAAGTTACCATCCACATGGACAGTTGTTTTGTGAAGCACACCTCCTGCTGCAAGGAGCTGTGCTGGTGCAGACCCCTGCCCTGCTCACAGGGGTAGTCTCTCTGTTTTCACACCCCTGTGACAGCAGCACCTGGTACTTGCACCATCCCTGTGTGCAAGAGCCCCAGCAACTGTGCCCTGGCCACCTTCAGCAGGGCACTGCACCAACCCACATGCACCAGCCACTGCAGTGGCAAGAGCTCTCAGATAGCAACTGAGAAACCAGAGCTGGTGCAGAGGAGAGTTCACTCAGGGACTCACAAGCCCCTTCTCATCTGACATCTGCTAATCTCTAGGTAACAGCCTTGGTGCAGCAAGGCCAACACTTGACAGGCTCTAGCCAGGAGACAGCTGATCCCCTGGGATTCAGAGCACTTGGTACCTACAGCCTGAGACAACAGTTGCTACATTTCTAATGCTAGGGAATTAGCAGAGGCCCCTTGCTACCCACCCTGTCATGGAAGAACAGCCACAGCTCTGTCCTGGGCTGTGCACTGTTCTTGTTTCTCTGCAAACCAGGGCACTACAGGTGCTCAGCTGTGTGTAGTTGCTCTGCAGACTGCTGGACTCACTGCAAATAGACCCTAAAGCTCTGTTTCCAGTTAGAACTATAACCCATAAAACTACAGAGTCCAGAGCAAAGAAAAAAGCCCAGTACTTACAAAGCCAAGCTAAAGCAAGACTCTTGCACTCAGATGTGCATGGTTAGAAATGCCAGCTGGGTATTCAAAAGCAAGCTAAAAGAGTCTCAATACACACCTCTGGAGCCTGCCATGAATCCAAGTATAAGGGCCTTTTCTGGCCTGGTCACTTTGTTTGCAGTCTTGAACATCTCCTGGGCAGCATACATTTGCTCCCTCTGCAAGGGATACAACAAGTAAGAATTCCAGTGGGGAAAACACTGCTAAGTTCCCATATTAACACAGCAGAGTAAGGTGGAAGTTTGTGGACCCACAGAATGCAAACATAAAGCCTGTCTGGACTTACTGTGAGGGAGAGGCTCTTCTTCGGCGGGGGCTGTTGCTGGGGTTGGGGGGTTGCCTGTGGTGCTTGTGCTGCAGGGGAGATGGCAGGAGGGGTGGTAGGTGTCAGGGGTGAGGTAGGTGTAGCTGCAGGTGGATTAGAGTTACTGTTGTACATGGGTGTTCTCTGTTTGAACTGTGCAGGGAGAGTGGTGGTAGCATTTGGAGCTGCAGGCTCTTCGGTCTGCCTGTTGGTCTGCAAGGCCTCTCGTGCAGAGCCAGCTGAAAAACCCAACCAGGAGAGTTACAGCATTGCAACCCACACACAGCATCACCCACAGCCTCCACAAACCACCAGCACCACCATTCAACATGCCAGCCAGTATCAAATCTGGAAGTGCTAATGCTCTTTCCACTCAGTTCTCCTTAGCAGCAATGACACAGGTGAGTGACTAGCTGCCCAGTATGGATTACACCACATTTAGCATCACATTTTGTTTCATGGCTATCAGATTTATTCAACTGAAATGGCTTCATGTGCTTTTTAGCCTCTACTGCTGTCACATCTGTACTCTAACCCTAGCAGGATTATGACTCTGTTGGATGTTGAAACCAAAACCGTGAAAATATTTTGTCACTTTTTACCTAACACAGCAGCTGCTTCCAAAGGAAATGGCAATTAAGCCTCAGGCAGTAATTAATACTGAAAATACACAAATACTTAAACAGATGACAGAATTAAATGCAGCCTTCACAAATGAGTCCTCATTTAAACACTAACTGCTAAGAGAGTTAAGACATTTTAATGTAAAGAAGGTTTCATATGGCTGTTAACCAGCAGTGTGTGAACACCTGAGAGGACAAATCTCTCTGCTATTAGTCACCCTTCATTTTTGGACAAAGCTCTCAGATTTTATCCCTGGCTTCCTCTTGTGTCAGAATAACTGTCTTGCAGAAAGTATCATGTCTTCATTCTATAGCCTCAGATGATGAGACACCAAATCTGTTGGTCGTGTGTGCATTTTATACTCCTCCTCCACAAGAAAAGCTTGATACCCCATAGACCAAAAGGAGAAAATAAGTTAGAAATATGAGAAGAAAGAAGAGAGAATTTTAAACCAGGCTCTTCCTACTGCTGAACACAATGCCAAGGCTCAGGAAAAATAACACTAGCTGCTGACAGCAGTGATGTGCTCTTGGCTGTGTTCCCTCTGGAGATGCCAATTTTCTGCCAAAGAAAGATCTGCACAGACCTTCAGAGAGTCTGAACTGTTCTGGGGCCAAGGTTTTGCATGTCTCTTTTTTTTTTTATAGTGACCAGTGTGCCACAGCTCACATACAGCAAGATAAATATTATGGTAGCAAATCACATCCACCAAGAGTAAATTAATGCATGAAAATGAAATACTGGTTCTCTTCCCTGCAGGGGCTGGTAAGAAATCCTAAGAATGCACATCTGTAGTGCAAACTGGTGCATCCCTGTGAGACTTCTTGTGCAGCAGGGAAGGAAAAGTAACCTCAAGTGTGCTAAAAGGTGTGGAGATGAAGGGTTGGGATGAACACTGTGACCTGCACTCCTTGCAGGACTGAACTAGCAGTCATTTTAAGACTTAAAAAGAAAATGCTTGTTGGTTTTCAGTTAAATGACACCTCTGGTTACCCCAAACCCAAAGGCTGGGCTCCTGCAGTGGGTTTTTAGATGCAGGTTGTTTCACTAGAGGTGAGGGACAGGATGTCTGTAAATAAAGGAGAGCTAGACAGCCTATGGAGCTGGAGCAAACAAGGTGGTGCTTTACCTGGCTGTGTTTCAGAGCTCGGGATGTAGGAGGAAGATGGCACCACGCTGGGGGTAGCAGGTAAGTAGCTTGTAGAGGGTAGTGCAGGCTCATTGTTCAGTGAGCCCAGTTTCTGGAAGGCAGAAAACCCAGTGTTACACACAGCAGAGACAACACCTTGGCACCTCTGAAGAGCTGCACTTGAGCCCAACCCAACCTTATGAACAACAGGTTGGCAGAGGGCAGAAGTTTTGAGGGAGTAAGCCTAGAATGCTCATTTAAAAGCAGCCTTCTTAGACAAAATGAAGGTGGATATTCAGCCAAGTGTGGAGCTGACCAAGAAAGCAGCCCTCTGCATCCTGCAGGATGACAGGCAGTGACCTTCACCCCTCACAGGCCTACCAGCAGCTGCCCCAGGATGCTCTTGGCATGCATGCCATGCACTGTCACCCCTATACCCACAGGGCCAGCGGTGCCTGTGCTCACTGCTGCTCTAGAGGAAAACCCTCACCAACCAAACCCCCCAGAGCTTTCAAAGGCAAGCACTGCATGTCAACACACAGAGGCAGAAGGAACCATGAGCACTGAAGTGTTCTGTTCCAAGTTTCAAGATGAGAGATGGATTTGTGTTGTTCCAAGAGGCCTGTGAACACTGGGGAAACAGCCTCCAATGACCTATTAGCACCCACAGAACCCAGCTGTCCAAGCTGACTGCAGGCCCAGGCTGACAGGGACAAGGCTACAATCCTCAGTTAATGGAATTCTGAAATAATTCTGTGAGGATCTGGACATTAAGAGGCACATTTAAACAACCTAAACTATCATTCTAGTTTCAGAACACACATTGTGGTCTCCTCATCTTTGTTTTGTGTTTGGATTTACCTGTGTAGACACAAGGCCAGCAGCATAATCTGGGGTAGCATTTTCTACTACTGTTTCTTCTTTGGCTTGCTTTTCCACAACTTCTGTATCTAGTGCATAAAAACAAAAGCCAGGTCAATTAAAGTTCTCTGAATTACTGAATTTGATAGGCTTTTAAGCAAAGAAATAAAAAGCACAGTTCTCAACATCTGCTGCCTGGTGCATCTGCCTTATGTGGTTCAGCAGAACTCTGCACTGTCACTTGACTTAAGAACAATATATTATTTAATATACATTTTTTTCAACATTACTTTCAACTAATTTACTTGTCCACACAGGCAGTAGAAATAAACACACCAAAACATCTCAGAGCAGTTCCAGTTCCACTTACTATGTGCTGCCCAAAGCATAACTGCCCAGTTCAATCCTGAGCCAAGTTATTACCTACACACATGGCAACCAAAATACACCAAATTCCTCCCTCAAAGTGTCTTTTTTTTTAAAGTTTAGCTGGTAAGTTTTAACAAATGAAGAGCCAAATGATCCTCCAAGTCTAGATCTGTGTGCTGTACCAACCTAATGTCTTCCTTCTTCTCTTGGCTTCACGGCCAGCACCTACCATGTCCAGCTCAGAGATATCTAGAAGCTAAAAAGAAACAGAGATATTAATACCCACTGTTACTTTTACATAGTTCAACTCTAAATATCTGCCTTCTTTCTTTCTTTAATATGGTGCCACTTGATTCAAAACAGCTGAAGAAATGCCCCTGAGATGTCTGAGAAGGGAGCAGAGCAGCAAGAGAGCAGACCCACCTTCACTCCCCTTTCCTTGCGCAGAGGTGTCCTCGAAGGAGGAATGGGAGTTCTGTTTCCAGAAGGACTGAACACACTGGGTGCTGAAGTACTCCTGAATGGAGCTTGTTTGGGGATTCCTTTCAGTGGTGCTTGGGGAAGAGCAAAAAAAAGCAGCATTGTCATTTGTCTAGCTCAGCATTAGGGGCATGTATACATAAATACAGGTCTCTGAGCCTCCTACAATGTAAGCACTAATTTAGTTTGAGGTTAGATGCTCTGTATGTTGCACTGAAAACCTTCTCCCCATAGGACAATCCTCTCTGAGCAAGGTAAGCTTCATCTGAGTAAATCCCAACTGGTCTCAACTCTTATTTCTAGAGACCAGCTGGCTCTGAAGGCCAGAGGTGTATTAGTTTAACAGCCAAGAGGAACACCAGGAAGAGCTAGTGGTCAATTCCTGTCCTGGGACAGTTTCAGTTTGCATGACAACTGCTCTTCTTGCAATTCCTGCCAGAACATGTGGCCAAACTTTGATGCTCAGAACCAAAATCTTAAACAGCATTGTACTTCAAAGCCAGTGGCCACCAGACCAAGAAATCACTCAGATCTTACACCTCAGCTTCACACTGGTGGTGAGGAGTGTTCTATGCATGCACTGATTTCAAGTGACTACTTCTGAACCCCCCTCCTGCTCCTAATCAAAACCTTATCTGAAAAAAAATCAAGCAGTTTGGGAACATCAGCAAACAGGTGAAAATAACAAATGTGAAGAACAATTCTACTTCTTTGTCATGTCCATGGAACAGAAGGGAGCACACTGCCTCCTTCTCAACACACACCAGACAGTTTCAGTCTCCTGCACAGCAGATCACTGTGATCTACTCTGTTCCCTTTTGGAGCAACACAGATTAGTCAGAAGTTATTCCTGGAGTGATGCAAATGAAATTCTTACTGAAGTCTAGAGAAGGAATTAGCTTACATGTCAGAAACATGGCAGATATATTTGCCATTTCAGAAACACCCCACACTCCTCTTCCTTCTGACAAGGCATGTCAGAATCATGTATATATAAGGAGAGAGGGAGGCAGAAAGGGAGAAATCCTTTGCTTCTAAAAGAATTCCATTTCTGACAAATCTAGGTGTCAATGTTAAGCTTCATCAAGGGTATTGGTTAGGTTTCTGGGAGGGAAGGGAGGCATACTTGTTGTATCTATCTTTTTGACCAGGCCCCTGCCTTTGGCATGGAAAGGCACTCCTGCAGTCTTCTTGAGCTGCTGGGCAGTTTCTGTTGCTAAAAAGAAAAAGGGCTTTAGTTATTACAGAGTCTGTGCTGAGGAACACAATACATTGCAATATCTAATATACATGATACAAAACGTTATTAACTAAAATGAATTATCAGGGGGACCATTTACTCCAGAGATGGAAATATTTAAATGAAGTTCTGAAGAACACCATAAAGTGTTTTGAGTCTTGTTCTGAACAAGACCAACTAGTGAAGTCACACACAAGAAAGAAACAAGCTGCTGCAACAGAACAGCAGGTTCAGTAAGCTGTTCTCATCTGTTCATATCCATGCAGTTGTTGCCTTTTGTCAGCTAAAACCCTCTTGGTTTTACCCCTCATGCAGCTCTGCTGAGTAAAGAAAGCATTAATTGGCAGCACTCACTCTCTGCTGCAAAAACATATGGCAAAAGAAAACCAGGTTCTCATTTCAGCCTTGTTTCAGAAGCTTGAACCAAAGCTGTCCCTCACAAGTCTTCACAACTGTTAAATACACCCAGGAGAGGATGTATCAGTGCTTTAAAAAAGCTACAGCTTTTTCTGTGCCTTGCAATCTCAACAGCATTTAAAAATCAACTCTGATTTTACTGTAACCATGGCCAGAATGACTTGCACCTGCTCCTCCACACACACCAGGCTGTCAGAGGAAATCAATCAGCCAGCAAAGCTCTTGCTCTCCAGTGTGGGGATACACATTAACATTTTCTGTTCTAAGTTTTTCCTTCCACCATTTAACTTGTTACTCAATTTTCTCCACCAGCTGTAGCACTACTTACACTTCTGCAAGAGTTCAGCTCGGAGGGTGGCACTTTTAGGTTTCCTTTTCAGCTGGAAGTGTTTCACTGGGGGAGTAAGTGGCCCAGCTAGTGTTGTCAAGGCATTTTTGTTTAAGTACTGGCATTCCAATGGCAACATTGCTGAAGTTTCACATTCACTTACTGCACAGAGAGTTAACACAGGACACATGGGTATTAGCACTTCTTTGATAGTTAGTTACAAAACATTTTACAGCTAGGCTGGACAGGTGGTTTTACATTTACTTGTTTAAACATCAAGAGTAACTGAGTTTTAATTCTTACACAGTCTATAACTAGTTATTAGGATGTTTGTTTTTCACATTAGCTTTGCAAGAGCTTCCATGTTAATTGTACCCAGTCAAGCTATAGGAATCTTCAATACAGCTACTGCTGTCAGAGAAGCTGAAGTGATTGGATTCTCACACATAAAAAAGGAAACCACCCAAGAGTCCAAGCCAAAAGTGTGAGCAGACAAAGGATCATTTGTTTACAGTAAGAAAACAAACTGCTTCCACCCTCAGGTCATTTCATTACTGGCCTGCTGCAATCCTCCCTCAGTCCTGCCCGTTGATGCCCCAGGGCTTTTTCTAGGCACTGTGCTCAATGAAACCCCAGAGCAGGAGCAGCTTTGCATCACCAGTTACTACACTGGTTGAAGCAGCAACTGTTAAGTGTTAAGAGTCAATATTTTCAGCTGCTCAGCAATCCCTAGGTAGCTGGGCACCAGCAGCTTCACTTTGATGGTGGCCAGTCTTCCCAGTAACACCCATCAGCCTTCAGCCCCTGCTCAGCCCCCCAGGGTGCTTCCACACAAGGACTGCAGAACAGATTTGCTGTCTGTTTTGGAGCTACAGCATCTAGAGCAGAGCACTAGATGGACACCTCAAGTTGCTGAGCTGCAGTAAGGCAGTTCCTGCCCATCACTGCTGAATCCATGGGCACTTCACAGCAGGGGACTCTGCCATTCCCATGCTGGTGCTGTGTGAGATGATTTCAGTCACCATTCCTCCAGCCCAGTGACATGTCAGGCCATGAACTGCAGCAGACAAGCCCCACTGCTTGTCCTCACACCAGCACTGGTCAGATGGCAAGGCTGCCTGACAGCTTGGCTCTGAAAAGGCATCCCACTGCTGTCACTGTCACCCACAAAAGACTTACCTTTTTCTCTAAGCTCTCCTAAAATATCTTGAACATTGGGATTCTGCTCTTCAAGATCAAGGTTAAGGGAGCCAGTATCTGGAAAGGATTTTAAAATATCAGCTACCATTAAGACCCAGGGGTCTGAATCCAAGGTAGCGAGCTGGATAATTTCAGTCAGTGCCCCTTTCATCTAACAAAAAAAGAAAAAGAAAATCAGCCAATTGGAAATAGTTCTGAACAGGTTATAGCTGGATGTTCATTTACAAAGTCACTAGCACAAGCATGCACAACGTTTTACTAGTGGGGAAGGGAGGAGGGAGGCTGCTTCACCAGTTACACATTAACTCTACAACTAAACAATGAACCAAGATCATTTCTTTACATTGCTTTCTAACCCACGTTTGTTTTCAGCTTCTGGAAGCTCAAAGCTTTGTTTGACACCAAATATTTCACTGGAATTAACAGGCCAGATCCCTACATGACTGCCTCCTTCCACTCTACACCACTGTCCCC
The DNA here is from genome assembly GCA_025447755.1 of Corythornis vintsioides. Classification (NCBI taxonomy): domain Eukaryota; kingdom Metazoa; phylum Chordata; class Aves; order Coraciiformes; family Alcedinidae; genus Corythornis; species Corythornis vintsioides. The sequence goes on from JAOEGS010010612.1 coordinate 12,448, forward strand.
ATAACTTACAATGTGTTTCATCTCATCAAAGCTCTACTGTTTGACAAAAACTGTTTAATACAGAAGCAGACCCAAGCCCTCTAATATGTCACAACAAGATTTTCCATCTACTCAAAGTTTCTACAGTAAGAAAGTTAATTTTCTTTAAGCACCTATCTTGAAAAAAAGGGTAATAATGCACAAAAAATAACGAATTATTATTATATTGTCAACTTTTTTTAATTATTGATCAACATGTCTGTTGGCACTATGCAATAAAAGTCAAGTCAGGGGTTTACACAGAGAACCTCTCATGAAAGTTGCTTTCCTTCATTCACAGGTAATCTTTAACCCCCCAGATGCAGACTGATCACCTGCTTCTTTAAGGAAACTTCCATGCTAGCTTCATTAACTAAGCTTGTTTGATGTCTATCAAGCTACAAACCTAACAGAAAATTATTTAGACACTCTGTATGGTATTAACACTGAAAAATTTACAAGCAAGCCCAAGGAAATACTTGAATTTTGATTTTTCAGAATCCACTGTGGCACATAAAGCTGAGTTACAGTCTCCATGGTTTTGAACACAGGGAGAAAAGCAAAATATTGTTTATGTTTATGCTGCATTCCTTGCCCTTTATTTAGAACCAGCCTTTTCCATATGAAAAAGTTCAATAAAGAAAAGTTCCACCAGACCATGTCCTCTGGCCTCCTAGCCTAGAGGAGCTGGAGCAGTGACTAACACACAGCTCCTGTGCCAAGGGAGCTGATGAAGATGTGGTTGTGATCACAGCTTGTGTGGGCACCCCACCAATGCAGGGAAGTGCAAACAACCATTTCCTCCATCCAGGGCAATAAATGGAGAATAAAATCCCCTGTATCCTCCCAGTCTCCCCTTCCTACCTGCTCCACAAACCCCTGCTTCCAGCAGTGCCTGCCTGCACTCTGCATGCTGCTGTGGAGGCTTTTCTGGGCACTCAACTATGGCCAAACTCACTCCTTCCCAGGGGAGAGAGGAGTTCAGAAACAACCTGTTTGTCCAGCATGGGGCAAAAAAGATTGTCACAGGGCTTTGTGGCAGAAAGGACATGGGGAAGAACTGTCCCTGCCACATAGAGGGAAGCACAGGCTGCTAGTGTGTACTGTGAGTGCCAGAGACCCTGCCTGGTTTGCATTTCACCAGCCTGGACTGGAGCTTTGTCTTTAAATGGCAATTTAAATAGATGTGCCCACTTAGCTGTTGAACTGGCAGCTGAAGAATAAAAAAAAAATAAATTTGTGGTTTGAGAATGCAGGAAATGCATCTCAAAATAACAGAGAATCCCACGCAGAGCTTCTCTGCTACCTCACAGAGCACACACCCTGATCAGAAAACCTCCATCTGCACAGAGCTGCAACACCCAGCAGCACACCAGCTCCAGCCAGGGTCCTCCTGCACAAAAATCCTAGGGAACAAGCAGGGCCATCTAAGAAAGGCTCAGCAGGATGGACAGTCTGGAGACAGGAGAGGAACAGTGGCTGTGCAGGGAGAATGTGCCAGCAGCACTGAGGAGGAATTGCTCCTGGTAACTGCAGAGTGATAGCTGCAAGATGACTGCTTCCAAAGAATCCCATTCATTTGGATTATGCCTAATTAATACAGATGACTGTGCCTTCAGACAATTGCATCAACAGCTGGCTAATAAAGCAGATGATGTTGTAATTTTTCAGAGGCCACAGAGGTGATATTTAATAGGTGTCTGTATGATTAGAGTGTTTTCATTAAGCTAAAAGCACTGGATTCAAAGCATATTTATGCAACACAAAAGCAGGGTGGCTACACTGTCACTAGTCTATGTTTTGTATTTCAATCACCCAAAAACCAGGAGTAGGAGTGGCCAGGAGTACATTAGATTAAGATGTACCACATCACATGAAGAACAGAGGCAAAAGCCAGCCCTGACTGCCACCCCTGCAATAAAGGGCAGGTCACTGCTGGGCTGGGGAGCTTCCCCTGAAGGGAATTTCAGGGAGCTCAGCAGCAGAATCCTCATTCCAGACTTGGCTGCAACACCCCAGCCTAACCCTGGACAAATACAGTAAACCTTGGCACCACCACTTGCACTTGCCACTGGGAATCTGGTTACCAAGAGCACAATATACTAAATAAACAGAAGCAGCAGCCCTGCCAGGTTCACAGCTGAAACTCTGGTCAGCACTGCACTGAGCTTTAGGCATCACTTCAAATAACTGCAATTATCCCAGAAAAAAACTCAGATGAAAAGCTGGGGGGCAGGGAGATTCAAGAGCTAGCAAGCTCTGCCCAGAGATTTACAGTGGAAAAGGGTATTTTTGATAACTGCCTACAAAACACACTTAAAATGAAAATGGGAGCCAATTATTCTTATTAGTCAGCAGGAACAAATGAGCAGTAATGAGGTTCACAGCATGATAAAAAAATTAGGTTTATTACCTTCCCCACGGGAGTATTATGAGGATTAAGTCACTTATATTTATACAATATTTGGAGTGTTAAATTAAAACATTATGAAAAATGACATAATAATTTAAAGAAAAAGCCCTAAACACTTCAGCAAAGGACTGAGCTCCTAGAGCTCACTGCAGATTCTCTTGTCTAGACTAAAGCTTTCAGAGATTTAGAAAGGACCAGCAGCCAATTAAATCCCTTATACACCAAATACCACCACACTTTGATTCCCACAAAGTTTTCACTTCTATGTCTGCTCCCAAATTGTTTCCACATTATTCTGCACCTCAGTGAAAATGCCATTAGATAGAAAACCAGAAAAAAAAATTTTGAAGGGAAAGTAAACAAACTTATTATTAAGTTCAGTCTCTTCTCTAGAGAGTGGAATGTAATTTATCATGCTACATGATAAACCAGAAACAACCTGCACCCACTGCTGAGATTCCCAAAGCTCTACAAAGCTGATGCAATCTATTTTCCAATACTAGGGAGTTTCCAAATGCCAGCTCAGTGCTTCTCACCCCTGATCAATGGACTGGCACAGGGCATGGAAAGCCCCGTGTGGTTCCCAAAGACTAATGAAGCCCTGGCACCACAGGGAGCTTGGTCCTTTTCAGCCATGGGATGAATTTCACCCCCAGGAGCTACAGGTATCCCACACTGGAGCACTGCTGCTGGCAAAGACACCCTGTGCAGCACAGAAAAGCAGTATATGCATACATACATACATATATGTGCGTGTTCTGGGTATCATGTGCCAGGTAAGATTGTTTATGATTCAATTCAAACACTGCCAAAGTGAAAAATCTCACAACAATTTTGCTACTGAAGTAACAGGAGCTTCACATTTGGAATCATCTGATCACTTGCACAAGACACAGCAAGTGACTTGCTCTTTTTACATACCCTGTGTCCAAAAGCCCAGACCAAGTGGCCACCATCTCCCTCAGAGGCAGCTTTAAAAGCTCTCTCACCAGCCCAGTGAACATTCTTGCAGTGCTTCCACAGCTGATTTCAGCTGGCTTGGATTCTGCTCCCTCACAGAGCTGGCTTGACTGTTATTTATGGGCATCCCTAAGCTTTTTTCAGCTCTTTTCCAGAGATGATTAATTTGTCAGCTTTTTCTAAACAATGCAATACTTATTTCTTCCAGGCTATTTGGATATTCACACTACTGCAGCTCCCAGTGTGCAAAATTCTTCTGACTTGAGCTTGTGCACAGCTCCCCAGCCTCCTTTCTGGCCTTGGGTGCTTGGTTTGTCAAAATACAGTTTATCACACACGAGGCAGACAACTTGTGCACACTGGACAAACACTGACCAGGAGTATCACGTTTTATAAATTAAATGCTGGCAAGAATTAAGAGTGGCACCAATACTATGTCACAAGACAGATGCCAGCAGGCACTAAAATGTGATGCTTGTGCATTTTCAGCTTAGGAGGAGGTGAAAACTAAGCACACAACACTCCCAGCTACACACTGTCCCCCCACACCCTGCCTAGCATGTCTGTGTGTTAAGCCTAAGCAGCAGCTGTGTCCTAGCCAAGAAATAGGCTAGTGCAAGCAAAGCTGAGGACACACAAGCAGGTGAGGATTAACCACACACCACCTCCGTGTCTGCTACCAGGAAACAACACCCTGTGTGGAGGAAGGAGGAGAGGAATTCCCCAAATCTGGCTAAGAAAACCCCTTCAGTGCATCCCAATCACTCTCCAACTGCTGCTCCAAACATCAGCAATTGCCTGCTGGTTAAAATAAGCCAGATACAGATGAGATATGATCCAAGTGAATAAGGTTGCAGAGCCAGCTCTGGCTCAAACCAGCCAACCTAAAGCTGGGGTAGGACAGAGGAAAGCACCAGCTGTTCCCAGAGCAGCAGAAAAAAGCAGGGCAGGTCTCCTCAACTGAGACCAGGCTGCAAGATGGGGGGGAACAGCTCTGCTCCGTGCAGACCCCAGCCCTTCCACTGCCCAGGTTTCAGCACTTGCTGCTGTCCTTCCTAAAGCTGAGATGTTCGCCTTGAGACACGTAGTATGAAGCAGAGTGAAGAAAGCCTGATACACACCCCTGTCCCTCAACGCTTCTGCCTCTCTGTCCTCATCCCAGAGCCAGAAAAACCCTCCTCCTCACAGGCACCTCAACCGCATCAAACACAGCCCTGGGAGCCCGCGGGAAGGCGTAAGGTTTCTCCTCCAAACTTGCTTTCCAAAGACCAGTGGCAGAGATTCCCCTAAGGGCAGCAGCAAAGCTTCCAACCCCCCCTCTCCTTATCCCGTGAGGGCTTCTCCTCCCGCCACAGAGCCAGCGCTGCGAGCTGGGCCTCGGCGGAGTGCTGAAGGCAGCCCAGACCTCCTTCCTCCCCTCACCGTGCGACCAAAGGCTGCAGGGGACACGGGGGGGTGGCTGAGGAGAGCGGTGTCCCCGCCACACGCACCGCCGAGCGCGGCCGGGCACCTGCCCCCTGAGGAGCGAAGGGCGGGAAAAGGCAGCGCGAGGCCCCGGGGTCTCCGCTCCCCGCCGGCTCCGTCTGCAAAGGGCGGGGGGGGGGGTGGGGGGGTGGTGCCGGCGCTGCCCGCTGGTGCTGGCGCTGCCCTTCTCCCCTCACGCCGTCTCCTACCGCTCCCCTCACACACACGCACGCACACACCCCGCTTCCCGCGCGAGCTCCCGCCCCGCTCTCACCTCGTCCACTGCTCGGCGGGGCAGGTGCAGCATCCCAAGGAGTAGCTTGAGCTTGACGGCCGAGGAGAGGCCGTGGAAACAGAGGCGGATGTTGTCGATCACCGAAGCCGTGAGCAGCGAGGCGATGCTCGGCGGAGCCCACAGCTCGTCCGTGGAGCCCAGTTTGTTGTGCAGCCACAGGCCAGTGTCGCTCTCCCGCATCGACGCCATCTTGGGAGCGGGGCGAAAAAAGAGGGGATTCTCCACGGGCATTTTATGAAGACACCTAAAGGGAGGAAAGGAGGGGGTGAGGACCCCTGCGGGTCGCCGTCTTGTTCGTAAAGGAAAATGGTGGCGCCCAATGAGGCTGCGCTAGGAGGGCGGAGATTCTGCCGTAACCTAAAATGGCGGCGCCCGAGCGGCGGAAAATAGCGAAGCTCTTCTCATTCAATCGTCCAGATGCAAAATGGCGCCCGCCACAGCATTTTCTGCCGTATCGCAAGATGGCGCCGCCTCCCCCGACGGAAGCATCTCACTCGACTCGTTATTGTTCCTCGGGCGGCCTCAACTTCTCCACGGTTCTCCCGGGCCGAAAAGGGCCGGGAATGGGGCACGGGTTGGCGGACGGCAGAGCTCGGCGGCAGCCCGGAGCTCCCGTTCTCCTCGGCGGCCGGCGGTTCCCGCGCTCCCCTCGCTGCCGGGAGCCTCCTCCCTGTGGGAGCGGGCCGAGCGGCGCTGCTGGGGGCGGGAGAAGGGCTGAGGGCCTCGCTGGCAGCCCGCCCTTCCTGCCCGAGGCTGGGCCGGGCCTCGGCGCTTGGCAGAGCCCCGCGTCTCCCTTGCTCGCAGCCCCCGGGGAAGAGGGCGGGCAGTCTCCGGGCCCCAGCATCACCCAGTTTGCGCTCTGGGGTGGCCTCCCTTGGCTTCCCCCAGCCAGCACTACAGGGAGCACTTTACACTTAATAACACTAAAACGCACCCACCTCCGTGCTTCCTTCGGGTCCTGTTCGTCCTCCGCTTTCTTCGCAGCTGGGGCAGCTTGCGAGACGTGAACCCTACCAGCTGCTACCATTTGCCGCCACTTGAGTGGGGGTTTTTATTTCCTAATTATCCCCAGGGGGTTTTTGTGCTGGGTGCTGCAGAGCTGTAGGAGGGTTACCTCGCTGACACGCCTGCAGAACTCGGGGGTTGTTACGGGTACATTCATCCTCCCTCGTGATTGAGCTCGTTGTTATTTAACGTGAACAATTAATCAATTGCCTGAATCCCAGAAGACTCACGAGTTGTTCAAGTGCAGCACACACAGTCAATTTTAGGGTCTAACTGAAATTAAAGCATGGGGATTGTAGGAATGTATTCCAAATTAACCTCTTTCTGAAAGTTTTGAATGAAAAGATATATTTTAAATATATTTTTTCCCTTGAAGAAGGTTGTTTATAACCTGATTTCTCTGGGATACCAAGGAAATTATTCCTGAGGTGTTATATAATTCCTCAGTGTTTTCATTTTATCCTTGTTCCCAACACTCACCCAATAACCAAAATGCTGAGTGCCTGCAGCTCTTGTGTTCTATGAACACTGAGTTTCATCAGTGTGTGGAAGTGTTTTAGAGCAAAGAGTTTCTATGTTAATTAATTATTAGTACATTTGGGTTGGGGTTTTTTCCACATCTAATTTAAAATGTGTGTGCATTTTGTTGGTGCTACCAATGTCTACTCAAACCAGATGTGATTTGAGACAGAACTCGTGTCAGCTGATGTTTTAGAGCAGAAAAAAAAGGAGTTGAGACAGTTTGTCTGGCACAGGAATCGTTCTGTCCAGAACGTCAGTGTGTTAGTTCATACATGGTTGTGGGAGATTTGCTTATCCACAAGCATTTATATTTACAGTAGATATATTTATCTGTGAGTTTAGGCAGAAAAATAATAAGTAAGAGACTGGGATAGATGATTAAACTGAGCCATAAACAGAGCAGTGGATCACCCGGGGTACAAGCATCTGTCCCAGCACCTGCTAGGCCGAGGGATTCACTCCAGGCCGGGGGCTCTGCTGGGAGAACTGTGTTCTCAATAAAAACCCTGCAAAGTGGCACCATGGTGACAACATCCCCCACAGCTGCTGGTGTGGCACAGCTTGGTGCTTCACCCTGAACTCTGCTTTCTGCTGCGGGCAGAGGTGGAATCCTTGGCCTGACCGTCGGCCTGAGGCCCTGCGGCCTCCCTCCCGCACTTCCCTGGGCCTGCTTTGGAAGGGTCACTTGGATCCATAGCCCTCGAGTGTGTTGAGGTGCTGGCCTCTGGGCTGGTGGAAGCTCAGGGAGGCTTGTTTCGTGCTCTTTGTTCTCACACCTTCCTTGAGGAATCTGTTTTTGGAGACTGGAGTGGCCATCTGGTCTGAGCTGCCCTCATCTCTTCTTTTTCTGCTTCATTCGCTTTTTTTTCTGCCAAAAGCTTTCTTTCTTTCTTTACCTAAACTTTGTTTAGCCTGAGTAGTGATTTTCAGAGAGAAAATATCTGAAATAAATAGATATAAAACTGGTTTTTCTTCAGGGATTCCTGCAGCTAGAAAGTGTACATTTGATTTATCTGGCAGTGCTTTATATCTCACAAGATGGAGTTAACCATCTGCAGAAGTTTTCTCCTCTAAATTGCAAAACCCTTCTTAAAAGTTGGTAATACTGAATATCAAATTGTTGGCAAGAGACAGACTGGGGTGAGACACCCTACATTCACCTGCCCAGTTGTGACAGTATTCAAATAAAACCAGACACAGGCACGGATTCCATCCCTCTTCATTACCTCCAGGGACTTTGCCAACATCCATATATTTCTCTCCTCATTTCTTGTCCCTCTTTGTTTCAGAAACTGTTCTTTACCTCCTTCCATTTTTTATTACTCTTTATGGCTGGAATTCAGGCTGGAGGAGCCCCTCTGCATCACCCCTTGCTGTCACGTGCAGCTTGATTGTCTTGGTCTTGTTATGAACTATTAAACTCAATTTTCCAGCCAGCTTGATTGTTTCACCCTGCTACTGAAGGCAGAAAACTACTCCAGAAACTCACTACTCTCATTTCCCATCTAAATTTCCATATTTATGAGTCAATGGAGAGGCTGTTTTTCACAGTCTGGCTCTGCATCAAATTTTGTCAGGACAGTGAATTTTCTCCATCGGTTTTTATTATTTTTACAGTGACTCTTCAAAGGTTGATTTTTTATTTTTTTTTTTTCACTTCTGTTGTTTTCATTGCTGTGATAAAATTCCAAAGGAGCAGGGGAAAATTACTGTCTTTTTCCTCTTCTCCAATTCAGTTGGGCTAAACCAAGGAGGAGGAAGCTGGAGTTTAAAATATTGTTTTCCCAGTTTTCAGTTATATTAGCGAAGGGGGTGTTTAAATCCAACTTAATCCATTAATCCCCTTTTTACTGTCTAGGGATGTGAATTAGCTGGAGGGAAGAAGTATTGAAAGGGATTGTATTGACACTGACATAGAGATTTTGATCTACAGCTCTCAAAGCCCTTTTCAAAGGTGACATTCCAGGTTTAGGTGTTCACAGGATGTAGGGAGTGAGAAGAGCAAAGGAGGGAAGAGAAAAACAAGGAGAAAATGAAAGAAATCCCCTAGTAATTAAAAAAAACCAAACAAGTAAATATTTGGTAAAAAAAGATGGATGGCAATTTTCACATTATTTCCTCAGATTTCTTCAAATCCTACTTTTTATAGGAGGCCATCCTAGATTTGAATGAGATCAGGAGTGATAAGATGCTGAAGGGGGCGATCCGGGTGTAACTGCCTCACTGGCACCGTGCTGTTTCCTGGGGTAATAATGAGGGTGTAATTTACTGTGACTAAAGAGAATAGATTGTCCAGTGACAGGCAGACAGCCCAGCAGTGCAGTTTTATCTTCAATACCTATCAAGTGACACAAAGCAAGGAAAGCAGCCCCAGCTTCCCTGCACTGTGCCAAATGCAAAGCTGCCACACGCCTTCCAAAGATCCCCTCTAATCCCCAGTCCAAGCCTTGCATCTGAGCTGGAAACAGCACAGTCCTAACCTGCAGGCTGCACAGAACCTTCCCTCAGCGACTGGGGGAATAAGGTGGTAGAATGCTGGAGCTGGTGGGGCAGGGAGAAATCAGCTCTCAGTTTGGCTACGTGGCATGGAAATGCAGAACAGGGAATGAGCAAGCAAAGGGAAAGCTGATCCCAGCCAAGCATGAGGAACACCAAAACAAGGGTGGATTTCAGATGGTTTGCTTGTTTGTTTTACTGACATTTGCTCTTTGCTTTTTCACTGTTAAAAGCTTCACAGATGAAATGCTAAAGGTCCTAATGATTCACTACAAACCACAAACCTGATTCCACAGAAGCAGCTTTTCAGGAGTCTAGGGGGAGCTCAGAGGAGGGCGGTTTAGTCACCCATGCAGAGATGACAGGGTCGTTTCATCTTTGAGCAGGTTCAGTGAAAGGTCTTTGGAAAACATCTTGTGAAGCAGGAGGACAGATGGATGTGCCCGCGGAGGGGGCTGCTGTGCAGAACCACAGTCATGAGAATCCTCAGCACTCTAATAGCTGATTTACAAGTGTGATCCTATCCCCATGGCTGATTTAGTGAGAGTGTCTCTTACCTCCTGCAGCTGGAAGGGGCAGGACCTGCTGCTGACAGCTCAAACCACCCGTACCCTGATGGATGCAGAGAAGGAGGTGTAAGACCAACCTGCTGCAATGCCACAGCCCCAGGGCCCAGTGTGTCAGCTCTGTGCACTGGAGCTTGGGACATAGATGCTTGTGAGCTACAGGTATAACCTCATCAGTGTAGTGTTCCAAAGGGAATGACTAGGAAAAAAACAACTTGTCTATATTAACTTATGCTTTCCCTAGCTCTTTAAATGTCTCTCACTTTAATCTTAGATCTCTTTATACCCAGAGCTGCACCACCTTGTTGCTCTTCAACAGCAACTAGTTCAAAACTCTGTGGTCTTTTATAGTTCTGATATTATGACAAAGTTTGCTCTGGTAAATATATAGGTTTAAAATAATCGACAACAATCATGGTAAAAGTCTCAAACAATTTCAGTCTTCATGCACTTCTCACCTACAAGGTTTCCTTTTATGGTTCCTAATGCTTTGTTTTACATAATGTGTCTTTAAATTAGTATAAGATCTTATAAAAGCTTTTCCTGCTGCCAAGTCAAGCATCCCGAAGTTGAAAATGACAGAACTGGTGTTGTTTACAGAGCTTTGATTTGCCTCCCTTTGCATTTGATTGCAAGGGAGTCAGCAATGACAGGAGCCCATTCAGTGCACAGCAGTCACTTAATGAGCAACTATTCACTGTTTTGTTCTCTCTGGAACGCTGGATGTGAGACTCTGTGCCTTTGAATTTACTGTTCAAATCCTGCTCCGAGGACAGTTAGTAGCTGAGTTATGGACTTTTCAGTGGTATTGTGTAGGAGCTGAGAATCTGGCCAACAGAATGGCATGTGTTTTGATAATAAAAAGTAAGGAGAAGATGGCACTACAGCTAATTACATTGCAGCTGCATTTTTCACCATAAAAGCACAAGGTTAGAACTTAGGCTTTCAGCAAAACCCTGCACCCAGTTCATGGCCATCCGTGTAAAATGTGGTTTTAAGTGGCTAATTTAATAGTCTGGGCAGAAGACAAGAATAGATTCAGTCCTTCTGAGCAGCATTCAAGCACCTTAGCCAGCAACCACTTTTTTGTTCATTCCTGCAGTCACTGCGTTCCCTTTCTGCAACAAAAGAGCCAGGATCCTCTGGACAAGACCTGATTGATCACACAATCCTGACTCAGCTCCATGCCATGGTCCCTTCTGTGCCCTCTGTGCTGTATGGATACAGCTCTATACCAACACGCTGCCCTAAAGATGATGGAAAAGTGGCAGAGGGAGAGAAAAAACAAAACAAAAGAAAAATGTTTTATCATGGAAAACAAGCGTTGGTGTCTTTAACTTCCACTGGATGTATCTGTCCAGATCACAGCCGTTCTCATTCCTGTAACCAAAAGGTGGCAGCATATTGTCTGCTTTCCCTTTCCATCCATCCCAGCTCCGAGCTCCTGAATAACCTTACTTGCTCAGTTTGTCCAGAACAATCACGATGACTAAGGAATGCTGATGAGATCTTAGGTGATATCAACTGTTTCCCACCTTTAAATAGAAACAGGAACAGATCAGAGACTCGTGATTTTATCCTGTTGTTTCAATGACAGCCTGACTGGCTTTTGGGAATGTGAAGGGTTAAATTTCAGCTCAGTAGGGTAACTTCTACCTACAGAGCTTAACACTTTCATTAACAGCAATGATTTAGAAGGCCAAGCTAATAGTCTCTAGCAGATACTATTGATCTGTCAGACTTCACCTGGGTTTTGTTCCTACTTAGGCACCTCCTGCTTTGGTGAACAGACAGAAGGCCAGTGGGACCAGACCAGTGGCATCCAAAGGAGCAGCAACGGTGGAGAAAATGCTTTCTGCAGTGCAAATACCAAGGTGAAGAGGAGGTGAACCCTCCAGCTGAGTTTCCCTGCATGAGCACATCAGTTCAGAGGCTCCTGGAAAGATGCCCAGAGACACCCATTCCCCTTTTTGACCCGGTAAGGAGCTCTGGAGGTGGAGGAAAGCATTCTGAAACACAACCTGCTCTCAGAAAACACTGCAGTGTGTGTCCTTAATGTCTCCAAACCCCCATGTGCACATCAGACTGCTTCCTGCTCTCCACAATGGTTTCCCCTGCTCAGACTGCCCAGCTGCTCTGTGGTCTGGCCTGGGAACTCTAAATCACTTTGCTCTGGGGTGTTGCCTGGATTTAACAGCACTGTTCCCAAGGCACTGACAAGCTCTTTACCACAAGGGTAAATACAGCCTTTCAACTTGAGAGAGCTGAGAGCTTCAGTTGGCTCCACTTGCCAGCTGTGGAATAGATCAGAGAATCAGAGAATGTCAGGGGCTGGAAGGGACCTTGAAAGATCATCCAGTCCAACCCCCTGCCAGATGCACAGAAAGGGGAAGAATATTTCTGCTAACTACAGAAAACTTTAGGGTCAGTTTTAAACCCAAACATATAGAGTCCTAGAATCACTCAGTTTGGAAATCCCCTTGGGATCAGCCATCCAACCATCACCCTGCTCTGCACAGTTCACCCCTAACCCATGGCCCTCAAACCCACACCAAACACTCCCAGGGTTGGGCACTCAACCCCTCCCTGGGCAGCAAGGAAAGCAGCAGGAGCAGTTAGTGATGAACCCTGTCACTCAGCACCATTCCAGTGGCTACTGGGGGCTGAACAAATCCTGCCCTTCAGCAGAGCTTCACCTGAGACATGTCCTGCAGCTCCAGGCTGTGATCCCATGGTTCTTCCCAGTTTCCCATGCACGGGTGTCATTTGCCATGGGTTTTTTTCCAGGCACTGGGGCAGCAAATTGACCCAAGCACCACATCCAGCTGAGAAGACTTCGGGAAAAGTGTGAGCGAGGAGTCAAACAGCCTGGCTCGGGAAGCCTTACCCGGAGCGGGAAAGTCCCTGCTGGAAACCCCCCTCTCCCCACAGCCTGTCCCCTGCCAGTCCGTGCGGAGTGCTGCAGTGCTCTGCATTGTTGCCATGGCAGAAACCTCCCCACGGCGGTCCCCCGTTCCCGCGGAGGTTAGAAGAGGCAGTGCACATGCTCAGAGATGCTGCTCTTCTTCTCCCAGCACTTTGCAGCGGCCATTTCAAAGAGAGCAGCACAAAGGCGAGACAGCAGGTACCGAGGGTTTTTTTTTTCTTCCTTTGTTAGAGGGGGTGAATTTTCCAAGTCCGTGCAGAGATCTGCCTCCGTTCCCAGCTGCGCCGCGGAGAGTTTCAGCCGTGGAGCCCGGCGTGGTCATCCCTCGCGGGTAGCGACATCCCCACGGGCGCTGGAGGTGATCCGAGGTGATTGCAAAGCGATTTGGAGCAGGGCTCACCGACAAAGCTGAGCTGATGCCGGGCTGGGTGATGTGTAAGGTACCCCGGGGAAAGTTTAGCAGCTTTTCTGCTTCGTTCTGTTTAACCTTTGCAGGTTACAAACACGAGAACAGCCCCTGCTGCTGCTGCTGCTGCCCAGGAGGCTTCTGCAGTCGCTGCTTTCTAAGGAGACTGTTCTCTTCATCTACTGCTGCTCCCAGGCACTCTGCAAAGCCTGGTGCCACTGGCAGTGCTTGCTCTGACTGCACATCACCCTTAACTAACACAGAGAACCCCACCTGCTTGTGATGGTTTAAATCCCTTTATTTTAAGGATTGTAGGAATAAGAAAAAGGATCACATCAGATCAGTGGGAGGGGTAGAAAACCCAGTTCTGAGGTGATAAACATTGAATTCTCTGATTGTTTTTTAGTGTGGGCCCAAATATATGTGTGACTCTCTGTGTAGATGCCTCTTGCACCTGAAGCATCCCCTGCTTGTGTCTCTGGGTTGATGTGCACGGGGAGGGGGGGGTGTGGTGCTGCTTGCCTGGGTGAGCTGCAGGTTTGCAGGTGCTGCAAGTGTCTGTGCAGAATTAGCAGCTGAGTCTGAAACAGGGGATGGCCCATGTCAAAGAGCAAGCTTTTGCTGCTCTGTGCTGCTGGCAAGATGGGGGAAAACCTTTCCTTTCCTTGCTGGCCTCCCTCTGTTACCCTTCCAAAAGTGAAATACAGGCTGCTCTGGGGAGTGCTGTACACCTGTCTTCAGTTTTGATGCTCTTATGCAACCTCTTCTTACTTAAAAATCAGGAAGGAACAGAATGTTGTCCTGCTTTCCCAGGTATTCCTAAAGAGATTTTTCATCTGGATTTAACTATTTAACCTTATTTGATTCTTTCTTTCTTCCAATTGAATATACAGGAGCAGAAGGTAAACTTGACTGAACTAAGGACTGCCCTAACATTTTTGAGCCTTGGATTCAAATCTGTAATAGTTGGAGTTTGAGCCAGTCCCAAGTTCCCTGTGTTCCCTCTTGATCTGAACAGTTTACCTGTTGGATCAAGAAAATACTTCATTGGTAACCTAAATACTCATAAATATTCTGTGAAGGGCAGTTGTTGCTGAACCACTGTGCCCACATTCCACCTGTATGTACCTGCATGGTGTGGACTCTGTGATGTTCAGAAACCAATGGGTGGCTGCAAATAAGGTCTGAAACCCAGATTAGGAGGGGAAATGGTCAAAGATTTTTGGTGCATTTACCATTACAAGTTTTAAGTGTGAATTTGTGGAGGTTTAAGTAGCTTCCTTCAGACACTTATAAAGGATTAAGTTTGATGGTCAGCATGGCATGTAGTTAATGATATTTGTGAGCAGATGGGGCATCAGTAAAGCAAGGCAGAGGGTAAAAATCTCATTTCCAGGCTCAGGTGTGTTTCAGCCAGCCAGAGAGTCCCTGTGGTTTGCATCTACCAGCCCTCCAGACTCATGTGCTCTTCTGGGATGTGTGATTAGAGAAAACACTGGAGTCCCAGAGCAGGCAAAGCTGCTGGCATCCTGGCTTGCAAATGAAACCTAAATCCTCCATCTTCTGCTTGTCTAGGGACATTCTGTCTCAGTTGGGTTTTGTGTGCACTGCTGGAAAAGCACAGAGAACTTTTGTCCACGCTCTAGATCTTTGGATATTTGTTTTTCCTTTCACAAAGGAAGCTGCCAAAGCTTTGGCCACCAGGAACAGTAAGTTCTCTGTAACAGAGCCCTTGTACCTGTAATGTTCTTTAACTCATTTATGTCTCCTCACAAACAGAGAAGCCTCCATTCCCAAGATGCTGGCACCTTGCCTCCTGAGAAAAGCTGTCCTCACAGTCCCCTTGGTGTTGCTGGTGGCACTGCTTCTCACCCAGCCTGTGGGAGCTGACCAAGAAGTGGGAACAGCCATCCCAGCTGAAAGTATGTACCTCCCACCCCAGCTGAGTGTGCACCTCCCACCCCAGCTGAGTGTGCACCACCCACCCCAGCTGAGTGTGTACCACCCTGTCCAGCTCCTCCTGCCATTTTCCTGGTGCAGGACCTCACAGCTCTGAAGCTTGTCCCAAGGATTCAAACTGTGTTGGGCATGTCTTGCTTTGCTAGCACACTGCTGCTCTCTCCTGCACCCAGGGCTCTCCACTCTCTCCTTTCTCCTGCCTTGGTTGTACCCAAAATCTGCCACTGCACCTTTCCATTTGACAGTCCTGTCACTGTGTTAGCCCTGTCTAGAAATGCCAGCTTTCTGGAATGGTGTTCTGGTGAATGCAAAGCAGGCCTGGTGACCTTCAGGCTGGATATCTAGATGAGGCAACACTATCTTAGAGCTGCAATTAGTGCAGAATGCAGCAGCTCTGCTTATCAGCAATGCCCACTAATGAGAAGGGTTTATGTTTATCTGCTGCTGGCTTCCCTGCCTTGGGACAAGCCTGTATCCCATTCAAAGGCAGAGGCCAAGTGATCTATCTTTGGGCTATTGTTAGTCAATTTTATTCCCTTAGCTTTCTATTCAGAGCTCAGGTTTGTGAGATTAGAGTAGAGATTTTCCAGGGAACAGGTTTGTGGTTTCAGAGGTGAAGATGATGCTGAAACTGTGCTCAGGAGAGGCTGAGGTGATGGGTTTGGTGCTTCCACACTGTGAACTGTGCCAAGGGAAGAACAAAGGGAATGGAAATAAAGGAGGAAGGAAATTCTTAATGCAAGTTTGGTCAAGAAATTCTTTAGTCATTGAGAGACAATGATGGGTCAGCCCTTGGTCTAGCAGGGGTAGAAGGTAGCAGAGCACATGTTCTACCCCAGGTAACCTGCCATCCAAGAACCTGGATTGTTCTAGAGTGCCCACATCAGTCCCCACTCTGGATTCCCCTCTGGAGCTTGTCCTTCCACCCCCTGTTTGTTCCTCTGACCTGAAGCCACATGGTGATGGTTCTCTGCTGACCCTCTAGGCCGCCCCTGTGTTGACTGCCATGCATTTGAGTTCATGCAGAGGGCTCTGCAGGATTTAAAGAAGACAGCATATAACCTAGACACACGGGTAAGGAAACATGCCAGTTCTTTTGTCTTTTTATTGTTTTCATTTGGAAGAAAATGCTTTGGGTGAAAGTAGCTAAGGTGGATGGATTTTGGACAAGTCAGCTGTGCTGCCCTGCTTCCTAAGGTGAGCCCAGGCAACTGCATCCCCCCTCTCTATGGAACCTGTGGAATTCTTCTGCCTTGGCATATCAGGGACACCAGAGAGTGGGAAAGGGTGGACTGGCAGTCCTCAGACCTCTGTCCTTCTCTTGCTGCTGCTATTCTCATTCCAAATGCTGAGTGTGCACCTTTGTTTTCATCTTAGGGGGAGTAAAGTGAGAACATAATTTACTGTTATTACCCAGAAGAAGAAAGCCAGCACAAACAAAACACCTACTGAGATAAAATACACCCCTGCACATGCTTTTTAGCCCTGGGGAGAGGCTGAGGCAGGAAACATCATCTCAGAGATAGTTTTAACATCACTCTGATTCCATAATCATGAAAAAAGCCACAAAGTAGAGCAGCACAGGGAACAAAACTTGTCTGGCTCACAGTCAGCTGGGAGGATTTGCCAAGGTTTGTACCCTCCTTCTGTGAGGGAAGCTGAATCTGTCTCTGGGTGCTGCAACCTGCAATCTGTGCCTGGCTGTGTCCCAGCTGCTGTCAGAAAGTGGTGTCTCAGGAGGGGATTTTTCCCCACCTCTGAAGTGCTGCATCTCCCCTCCAGCACAGATCCTTCAGCAGAAGGCACTCAAACCTTCTTGTTGCTTTTCTGCCTGTGGTCAAAGTTGTTCACAGTTCAATGGCAGCTTTGAAGAGTGGTTTGAGTAACTCTGAGCAGGGTCTGGGATGTTTAGGTGAAAATGCAGGTACAGGAATGAAGATAATTTGAATTGTGACACTACAGAACCCAGACAAACACTGCAGCAGAGCCAGGTTGGTTTGTAGCACATTTACAGGTCAAATCTGTCCAATAATTACAGGTCAAATGTATTTTGGCTTCTTGGTGAGGAAATCTTGTTAATGGGTACATCTGCTGGGCACTGCTGCCCCAACTGGGTGCCCACAGTGTGCTGTAGCAGTGGCCCCTGGGACACCTGCAGACCAGAGAGAAGCTTTATAAGCTTTATTAGCCACTGTATTTTAACACACTAGGGTTTCCACCTGCAGCTCCAAAAGAGGATTCTAGAGTTCAGTTCCTAGTTTTATTATCCCACTGTGGCCCAATCTGATGTCAACTAGGACTTTTAAAACACTTTAGGCCACATATATTTTACATTTTACTAGTCTGTTTTGCTGCTTAGTAGAGCAAATGTTTCTGTCCCTCAAAATGCAATTCCCTTTGTTAATACTCCCACTGGAGACACTCATTTCCTTAAAAACTCTCTTTTGTTGGCAGGGGAGATTTTTAGGTGATGACTAAGCAGCTCCTAACTTGAAGGGGAAGAGATTCCCAAATGCTTGGGGAGGAAATTGCCATTTCATTCCTGCTGCAGATCTCACCTTGCAGCTCAGGACAGGGGGAAGCCTGGAGTTTTACTGCACAAGCCAAGGGTGTTCTCACTTCATTTGGCCCTGTGTGCATCTGCAGGGTGCCTCACAAAGCAGACTCACTCTAGCACAGCTCACCTAACCTCAATTCCATCCTCTGCCACACCAGAAGTGTGTAACCTGTTCTGCTCAGCACTGGTGGGCAGGCTGGCTGCATTTTACTCCTGCAGCAGGAGCAGGGGCACAGACCCTCCTCAGAGGTGAGGCTGCCCAATACCTACTGCCCCTGCACCAGCTCTGCTCACACCCCTGCATACTGATTTCTACCCTTGCCATGCCACCAGCCCCCTGGAGCAGCTGGACTGGGTGTTTCAGCAGCAGTCACCAGCTCTGGGCAGGCTTGTGTGGGGCTGTAAGACAAACCCAGGCCATGGGCTGCACAGTTCACTGCAATTCTTCATTACAGGCATTTAGTTTCAAAATTCCAACCCATTTTTCAGAGCCAACCAGTGGACATTGCACTACAACTGCAAAGAGCTCAGCAACTGCCTTTTTATCTGGAGTTTATCAGGCTGTTTTGTAGGTTCAGAATCTGGAGCCTGCCTTGTTTGCTTTTGTGGGGGTTTGTTTGATTTTAAAATGCTCTTTAACCCACCAGGGAATGCTGACAAAAGCAGAGAGCTGGACTCCCAATAGGAGATATTCTATGATTAAATATGCTTTACTTTCTCTGTATAAATTTAAACACTTTCTGGGTTGTAATACTAAAAAGTATATTTTGGGGGTCTGCTTTTAAGTAAAAATAACATTTCTGACAGATTTTTGTTAAGCCTCTCATGAACTTGAGAGCTTATGCTCCAGTTTGTGTTTTGGAATAAGATTTTAAGAAAGGCAAATCACTTTAACCCAGAAGAACAGCACCCAGACACTTGGTGAATGTACTAATGTGAAAACCACAGCCATGCCCTAGACTGGATTTCTCTGTCACAGGAAGCATTGCTATGTCAGAATGCCAATTAATCTTGCAAAAGCTAAATTATTTTGCAGAGCAGTAAGCAGTAACTCTGATTTTTACCTCATCTGCTAACTGCCAACTCCAAACCTTAGAACAAAATGGAAATGGCCTTTTCTCTGGGAGCTGATTAGTTCTACAGTGATGGCACTTGTTTTTTGACATTGCTTTTCTTCCCCCCTCTTACAGACAGAAACTCTGCTGCTTCAGGTGGAAAAGAGGAACCTGTGTGACTGTGTAACTGCCAACCTGCTGCACTGAGTCCTGGAGGCCAGTGAGGAGTGTCACCTGTCCAGCTGTCCCTGCCAAACCCAGCTGTCTGCCACTCCTGGTGCAGCATGTGCCCCCCATGAGCTGCTCTGCTTGTCTGTCCTGTTTGTTCTGAGAGTCCCTCCTTCACACATCCCCTGGGCTCTGCTCAGTAAACCTGTTTCTTGGTGTCAGAGCTGGGGGTTGGGGGGGAATTTACCTGCTTTGGTTTTTAAATTGGAGTTGGCCAGGCATAACCCACAGCAGAAATGTGGCCAACAGCCCCCTGGAGACACCTGCAGATTGGTTTTGTCTCTTCCTATGAACAGATCTCTGTGGCAACTCACCCAGTGGTACCAAGACAGAGAACTGAGGTCTCTGTAGGCTCTGTGTATTAAAAATATGGAAGTCCTCTCTGTTTGTCTGCACTGTGCCTGCTTTCAGGCACACTGGAGTTCTGTCAGCTGGCATGGGGTGTGTGTCACCAGGAGTTACTTGTGTGCTGTATCTGGACCAAAACTCTTTATCTCTTAGTGCTGGGTTTGGTATCCTGCATAAGAATATTGTCTTCTGTAATTAAAATCTTCATTTTCCTCCCTTGGACACTCCATTCTTAACCTGCTGTATCTCTAAATAGCTTTATCTTGGCAGGTCAGGTGAGTAGAGTGGGAAAAGGAGGATGAGGGTACAACTGGGCAGCCTTGCCAGCTCCAGCTGTGCCACAGGCTGCCACCAGCAGCTGCTCAACGTGACAGTGCAGGGAAGCTCCATGCAGTGCCTGGAGTTTCTTCATGAGAGTGCTCCTTGTTTTCCTTAGGTGGTTGGATCACACATTTGGTCCATTTTGTGGTGGACTGAACTCTCAACACCTTGGACTTCCCTTGCAGTTACCTCTGACAGCTGCTCTCTCCATTTAAGGCACCTGAAGGTGAGAGGGTTTTAGCCCACACTCTACCACTTCATTTTAAGACACTGTGCACTCAGAGTGAGGCTGAGCAGTTTGAGCAGATGCTCTGAGTTGATTTAGAGCTGTCTCAAGCTACTGCAGCAGTGGGGCTGTGGGGTGCTAACCTGGCTTGGGGAGGGGAGAGGAGCTGGACATCAGGAAGGGGATCTATTGGTTGCCTGGGGCTCCTACACAGTGTGCAAGTGCAGCCCTGCCCAGCTTTCCCTCCTCACCCTCTGCTCCCTCCTCTGCTTCTCTCTTGGTTTTTCACTCCAGTCACCACCCCATGACCTTGGTTTCACTGAAACTTTAATGTAAGGGCTGGGGAAAGACACCAACTTGAAGGGGTTATGAGTTGACTTTCAAAGCTGTGGGCATTGTGAGTTATGTCTTTTCCCTGGTTAAACAGCAGAACTTCATCCATGTAGTAAATCTGAGACACAGTTTGTCTCCTAGGCAGCTCTTGCATTCATGCTGGACTGTACAAACACTGTCCTAAAGCAGCCAGGCTGGGAGAAGAGTCTGTTTCCAGCTAACAGCACTGAATGTAACTGATGAACAGTTCAGCCTCCATTGCAGAGGGAGCAGAGCAATGTTTAAATGCCTTTTGACAGCTGGTCTATTGCACATTTAGAGGATGGCTTGTCTTATACACCACATAAAATCCAGCTGTTTTTGCCCAGGGAAGATTGAACTGTCCTGGAAGTCAATAGCTTTGAAAATGAAAGGTGTCCCCTTTACAAGCGTGGGTAAGATCCCCCTCAGTCTTCTCCAGAAGAGAAGTTTCTGGGTGCTGAGTTGCTGGCACACTCCCTTTCTGCAGCCACAGCCCTGCTTGGCAGTGCCAGTGGGTTCTGCTGGGACAGCAGCAGTGTCTGGAAGAGTCTCAGAGTCTGCCCAAGTTTCAGATGTGGTTGGATTCTTGAGGGGTTTTCCAGGAAGCTCCAAGAGGGGGAACCTGTCAGGCAATGATGCCAAGAACAAATTTGTCATTTCATTGAGGGAAACTTTTTTTCCCCCATTGAGGCTCTGATTTAGTGTTTAAGGAGATCCTGAGTCACCAAGCAAAGGTGAATCATGAGCTCATGGCATGAGGGATAAGGATTGGGTGTCTTAACTTCCAGTCCCCAGTGCCTGAGATGGCAGCACCATTAATTTAGATTATGGGCTGAGACATCTACAGTGCAGCAGCCTCTCACCCCTCAATTCCTCTGCAAGACTATGAAATAAATATTTAAAGGAAGACTAAGAAACTCTGGCACTACCTTGCAGCCAAATGTCTCTGAATTCCTTCATCAGTGGCCCATTCCAAAATGGAAATATTCTGTAGCCACCTTTCTACTTAGCCCAGAAAAGCATTGCCTTTGCCTGATAGCTGAGGGAGGAGAAGCAGTTAATGTGAAATTCAGATGCTGCACAAGAAGGAGGCATTTCTCCCAGGGGTGTCTGTGTTCTGC
Source organism: Corythornis vintsioides (assembly GCA_025447755.1). NCBI lineage: Eukaryota > Metazoa > Chordata > Aves > Coraciiformes > Alcedinidae > Corythornis > Corythornis vintsioides. The sequence continues at coordinate 33,688 of JAOEGS010010612.1, forward strand.
TGGAATTACAGCACAGAGCTGGGAGGTGGCTGTCTGGGAAGCAAAAATATTCCTGTAATCATAAAAAACAGGAAGGAAAAGGTATCCATGAGAAATCACCCCATCCATCCCTGGTCTCTGTGCAGGTACAACTCTCCCAGTGCCATTGATACCTGCAGGCTTAGCTACCCCCCTGTCTTCCACAGGCAACCATCTGCACCACTAAGAAGCTTTCCAGGGATCTTGGTGGTGCCTCCTTGATGCAATTTAAACATCTGGTTATTTCTGCTGCTCTTGGTGGCTCTTCTCCTTCCCACCATGGCAGTGACCAAAGCAGCTGCAGTTCTAGAGCACAGACCTTCTGAAGGCAGCCTAGGCTCTGACACT
>JAOEGS010010612.1:34153-54531 GCA_025447755.1 Corythornis vintsioides
GCTCTGACACTTTGCTGTTGTACATCCCAGGATAGCTGCATTTTTCTGGCTGTGACAGAGCACTGCAGCCTGATTTCAGCTCACAGCTCCCTCACTCCGCTGCAAAGTGCCACTTCACCTGCTGTTCCCATTCTAAACACGAGGCATTGATTATTCCTGATGAAGCACAGCACCTTGTTCTCATATTTATACATCTTTTTTTCTGTTTTCAGACCCTTTTTTTTGGATTTAGAATTCTGGTCCTCTCCCCCAGCATCACTTATAACCTCCAAGCTGATGGTACATGTTAAATAAGCACTCTGCCTATTCATTCCCCACTCATGAAATGCTGAATAACCCTCTAGCTGAGTCTCTGCACACCTGATGGATCTTCCTGTGGTGCCAGTGGCCCATTGCTACCTCTTGGCAGTGCCCAGCCAGTTTTGGTGGCTCACAGCAGTTGAGTTAGTCTGCTTCTCACTGTGCTGTGTGACACAGCATCAGAAATCTTCCTGAGGTTTATTGAATTTGACTTTCCCTACCTTCAAGGCCTGCTGCAATGTCACAGGAGGAAACTGCCCTGCTTTGACTTGATTCTTGACAAATGCCTCTCATTTGCAGCTTCAGTTCTTGTTTTCTGAGAGCTTACCAACTGTTGGTGTGATTATTGATTCTAAAATGTTCCAGAGATTGATGGTGAACTGTTTGGTGTGTCTTTATCCAATTTGTTTTCCCCCTTTTAAAGATAATCACTGCTTTTACTCTTTTCCACAGCTGCTATAACTCACGTTTCCCTGAGCTCTCAGCAATAATTACTGGTGATGGTTGCTTTAGTTTCTTCATTAAATATCCTGACATAGCTCCTGTGATAGCCCTGGAGCTCTAGGCAGACTGAAACCCAGTGAAGTGACCTGGCACAAGGCTCTGGAACCAAAGAAAATCTCTGCTCAGTGTTCTTGCCTACAACTCATTCACTGATACTAGTGTTAACTCACTAGTTCACCTCAATTTGGTTGGTGGATAAAATAGATGCTGAGCCCAGGATCACTTTCTAGGCCTCAACTTGACAAACTTTCCCCTTCTGCTGAACAGAGAACAAACTTCTCTTGTTTTCTGCCTCCCTCACTCCCCATCTGTTCAAAGAATTCTTTTTTGCTCTGTTCATTTTTCTCACTGCTTACATCTGGTTTTGCTTCCTGGCCTTTCTGGTGCCTGTGTTCTTTGCCATTCCATTATTGGAGTGCTAGATTCTTCCGTCTCTGTGCCCTCTTCTCTTTTCTTCTCTTCTCAGGGCTTGTGGCCACGTTAGCAGGCACTGACTTGGCACTTCACACTAGGCTGGAATTAACCACTCTATTTGCATGAGTACCCATGACTATAATAATAGAGTTCCAAAGTTAGAACTGGTGCCCACATCCTTCTCTTGTACACACAGTGAACTCAGGCCATTGATGGCAGTGATTTTAATTAGATCTATTTTCTCCCTCCACAGCAAAGATGTAACTTGCAATACGTGTAACACTGAGGCATCAACAAGAGATTTTCTGAGGGAGCTGCCAGGTATCTGTCCTCATTCATCATCTTCCCCATAAATGCCTGGATGTTTCTGATTATTTTGGAGAAAATTCTTATTAGCAACAGCTAATTAGGTGTGGAAGAAACTGAAATATAAATATTTCCCACAGCCTGCTGGGATTCAGTGTGATATTCTTCAGACAGCAAATGTGAGTCTCTTGGAATTTTCTTCTCCTTGCAAGTGAATTTAGCAGTGGCATCCCTTAGTCATGGCAGCAGGCAATAGAGAATGCAACAGCACAGCCTGCCATGGCAGTGCTCTCCTGCTTCTCTCTTCTTCAGCTTTGCTGGAGGTGACAGAACAACACAGATTGCTGGAGCTGTGCCACCCAGACTGGCTCCTGTTCCCTCTGAACTGAGAACTGCATCTCAGGCCACATGCTTCTGCTAGCAAGAGGAGCTGGAATTTTGTCATGCCTCTTGCAGACATTTGACAGAAAACCTGGCCCGACTCAGCAGGTGCAGTGTCTGCTGTTCCCTGGCACAGGCAGTCAGGAAAAGGCTGGTATTTTGAGCTTAGCAGTGCTCTGGGACACAGAAAGAGCAGCTTCCACCCTGTTAGGTGGTGGATAGGTGCTCTGCTGCTCACAAGTGGGAGCAGGGGCAGTGTGTTGTGCTGTCTGGGTGGCACTGGTCCAACTGAGCAAGGACTCCTTCTGTGGTGCTACTCAGTGTGAAGTCTGGATAGTGGCTGGCTGAGCAGGCAGCAACCAGGACAAAGGCAGTCCCCCCTCACACAGAAGCTTCATGGGGTGCACATACAGCCAGGCAAAGCTTTGCTGTGACATGTGGACCCTGATAATATCACCAAACCTCGTGTAGGAGTCTTGGCATCCTGGGAATGACATATTTTAGGACATCCAGTTTCTCTTGATACCAAATTTTTCACAGCTCTCTGCTCTGATCCCCTTCTACACTTGCTGTCTAATAATCTTTGATGACTTTTAAACTTGGTCCAAACAACATGAAGAGTGAAATGGGGGATGTGAGAGACAACTCTGGGAAAGCAACTGGATCAAGTAGAAGCAGATTGCTGCTGACAATCTCTAGGGATTAAATGTGTCTTGGCCCAAACTTTCCCTGTTCTGTCCACAGCCTGACAGGTTGGTTATCCACAAAGAGCAGGAAGACTGGAGCACACTTCTGGGTGAGAGCAGGTGGAGTGTCCTCCTGTGGGGGAAGGACAAAGCCTGAGTGGAACAGATGAAGAAGGGTCTTTGACCCTACTCTGGGACAGACAGGCATTGAGAGCATCTCTCCTTCCAGAAAGCATCACCCCCACTTGCTGAATGCTTCAGTTCCCCCAGGAGATGGAGACTCTTATCCAAGAGGGCTCATGGCTGAGCTTTGCAGGACACAGCCTGTGGGAGAAATCCCAAATCCAGGGTTGAGTTTGAAGTGAGCATCCTTTAACTTTGCAGTGCATAGGATTGGGTGGGATTTTATCCCAGCCAGCTCGTAGGGTGCTGAGTGATCCATGCTCCTGGCTGGTTCTTGTGCCACTGCTGCTGCTCTCCACAAGCCTCCATTTTCAGCAAAGCCCACAGCAGAGTCTTTTCTGGAGTGCAGGGCACCACCAACGGGTGCTGCATCTTGATTTTTCCAAGCAAACTTCTGAGTTTTCATCTCACTGGAAACCTCCCAGAGGAAAAAAAATCTCACTTAGGTGAGTTCCAGCTAAAGCAAGGGATGGCAGCTGGGGGATTCCACACAGTCCCTTCGTGCCCAGCGGCAGCAAACACAACCGTTGCCCAGAACCCTCCAGCGTGGGCGGCAGCGTTTGCCAAGAGGACACAGGGCAGAGGAGGAGGATGAGTTCAGCAGCGCCCGTCCACGGTGGTCCCTTTAACCGTCCTGTTGGCTGGGAGATGCAGGTTTTCGGCGTTGCCGTGGCAATCTCCGTGGCAACGACCCCGCTCGGGAGGGGATGCGGGGGACGCATGCTCGGTGCCGGGGAGCCTCGCCCGCCGCGCTCCGCCTGCTCCGGGGGGCTGCACACGGGGGCCGGGGCACAGCAGGTACCTGCAAAACTCCTCGGGGGGCGCGGTGAGCCCCGGCAGGTCGCTGCGGGTGCGTGCGGGGCTGGGCTTGGCACAGCTCGCCCGCTGCTTGCCGGGGAGCGTGCGGGGAGCGCTGCTGCTGCTTCTCCCCCTTCTCCTTGTTCCAGGCTGGGAGTGCTCGGTGGCAGGAACGGCGATGCGTGTGGCCATCCCCTTCCTCTGGGTGCTCGGCCTGCTGAGCCTGGGGCTGCTGGGAGCCAGCCAGGACTCCGGGAGTGTCATCCCTGCGGAAAGTAGGTACCTGCCCTGTCACCCCTGCCCTCCCCTACCCCTTCCCCATGCCCTGCCTCCTCTCTTCTCCCTCTCCCTCTCCCTCTCCCTCACCCCAGCAGCCACACAGTCCTACAGCACCCAGAACTCATCTCTGGTTTGTGTGTCTGTCTTCTAGGCATTAATTAATAAGTTTTGTGATGAGTAGCCCATGTTATCTCCTCAAGGAGAAAATCATGCTTGAAAAGTAAATGATATGTGACTTTGGTGTGTCTGTGTTAACAGAGGGAAGTCAACACGTTTGTGGGAAAAAAAAATTGTAGTGGTTTCTTATTCTGCTTGTGTAGTGGGAAATCCCTTTTTATCTGGAGAACAAATCTCTTGGCCAGGGTCTCTAACCCCAGTCTCAAGGAGTTATCTTTTTTATATCTTCTAGCCAGGCTGCTGAGTCTCCTGAAGAGCCCTTGAGAAAGATTCCTTATCTTGTCTTCTGCATGAGAGTGAGGAGTGAAGGGAGGGCCAGAGTGGTTCTGTGGGCAGTGCTTCTGCTGCTCTGTCCCAAGTAGTGGATGATGGTGAATGGTTTTGGTAATGCAGGGACAGAGTTTTAGAGCAACAAGGATCTCAACCACTTGTAGAGAGAGCTGCTGAATGCTCCAGATACTTCCCTTGGTCCATCAGGGCTCTTAAGAGTGAACCTGCTCCTCCCTTAGCACACTGGGTGCTAAGAGCTTGCATGGGATTTCAGGATTATTTGGTATATCAAGGAAAAAGGTCTTAGCAAGGATTGTCAGATGCAGGGTCAGAAGCTCCCTCAGCATCTGTGAGGCCTGGGAGGGTTTTTGGGGACACATCTCTCCATGCTTGCCCTCTTCTTGTGTTCTTGCATGAGCATCCATTGCTGGCCATGAAGGGCACACCTATAACCCATGCCCCTGGCATTCCCTGGCACAGCTAGGATGATCTCAGGCACCTAGAGATGAGCCAGAGAGCCAGGCCAGCATTTGAATGCTAATTAACAGTGATTAATCACATCCTTATACCTTATACACAGCACTCAGCACCTGCAAAGAGCTATTCAAGTATGACCTGGTGTTACTCATGTTTGCATATGATTTTCTTTAACGTTCAGTGCAAGCCACTGTGGTAAATTCCCCAGCCTCCCACTGCAGCTACAGCCCAGAGCACTCCCTGTGAAAACTGACACGTGGGATTTGGAGGAGAGAAGCTGGTCAGTCTGTTTTCATTAGCCAAGGTGCATGAAATACAGAGTAAATGCCACGTGCATGCATGGGAAAGTAAATCAGACTTCCACGGGGCTCTCAGCTCCAAGAAGAAGCCAAGAAGCATATTTTAAACTCTCCTCCCCCTCTTCTCCACAAACACACACAGACACACTCAGCCTTCATGCTGACAGGGCCCATTTACAGATTTATAGCTGACTCCTGATCATTCTCATGATGTTAATCCACAGACCTGGTAAGTCTCCCTATGAATGAGAGGCTGTTCCCAGCTGTCAGCAAGGAATTAATGCTGAACATTGCTACCATGTGAATTAAGGTCTGATTTTGTGATTGTTTTAGCTGATGTAATCCTGTGCTGCCTCTGCCCCCTCTCCATAACCTCCTGTCCTTGCCCTGTTCCTTGCTCTGTCCCCAGAACTTGGGAGATTCAGGATCTGATGTGGAGAAAAACCATCAGTGATCCAGCTGACCAAGCAACTAACTGCACGGTCCCTTGTGCTGTGAGTGAGGGAAGGTGTGGGAACACTTAGGCAGGAGCAGAAAGCAGAGTGAGATAACTCTGTGACAGCACATATTTAGATTTATTTCAAAACTCTGTGAAAACAGACCCAGAGGCATCACTGCATTGTGGAAAAGTCCATGGGTATCCTACTGAAAATGAAGTGTGAAGAGAGATTGTGTCCAGCCCTGGAAAGGAGACACCAAGGCAGGGTGTGATGGAGAGCAGCAAAGTCCTAAGTGGGACAAAGATGGTAAATATTTAATAACTGTCTCTTTTGCTGCAATAATTAGAGGCAGGAAATGAAAGCAGCAGATGTTAACTGCAGAGCAGACAGCAGTGGGGTTTTGTTGACTCAGGGAATAGCTGAGCTGTGGAACTCACTGCCACAGGATGCTGCAGATGCCAAAAGTTTACATGGATTCAGGAAGCAACGGGGCAAATTACTGTGAGAAAAATTCATGGATGGCTTATCAGAGCTAGAACACCAGCCAGCCTTGGGATATCCTCCAGCCTCTTGTAGGGTAGAAAAACATTGCTGAGAAGCTTGTTCTTGTATGTTCCTGAAGTGTGTGCAGTGGCAGGTAGAGCTGTCCTCTCATCTGCCAGTGGTGCTGCTTCAGTGAGTCCTCTCTGTGCTGGAAATGCTGTGTCCCATCCTGGGATGCAGCTGGATGGAGGATCCCATGAGCTCTCCCACTGCCAGTGCTGCAGGGCTGCTAGCTCCCTGACCCAGAGACAGCTGTGCCTGGAAAAGGACCTTCCACCACGGAGAGCAGCCCAGGAAACAGTATTTGAATATCCCTTGATGTGGTGGAACTGTCTGGTCTGCACTGTGGCTTTGAGGAGCAGTGCTGTCTGTGCCAGGAGCTGACCCAGGGCGTGCACTGCTGCACGGGCAGGTGTCCTCAGTGCCACCAGCACTTTGCTGCAGAAGCCACTTCAATGCCAGTGCAGCTGCTCCCACAGGGGTGGCAGAAGTGAAATAACCCCTTGGCAATGCAGTGCCATTCCACTAGCACCTCTCTGTCCACAAGGCTGCCATAAATACCAGTGCATGATCCCACACAGACGTGGCCTTTGTGTCCTGGGTGGCAGGCAGAGGCTGAGTGTGCAATTCACAGATCTCCTCAGAGATGCTTTCTCCACACTGCTGGAGCAGGAGATGTTAATTTATCACCTAGAGTTTGTTTTTGCTCCATCAGGTTTAGAGAACACTTGAGTGGCAAGCACTTCAGGGTATGCAGCTCTTCACCAAGTGGGGCCTGGGCAGGGGGGGAGCAGGACATGGCACGAGGGGAATGATGGATTTGCTGACAGCAGACTGAGGACACAGGTTCTTAAGGGCTCTGCTCCCTATCTGAAGTGAAAACAAATTACAGAAATAATGAAAACAGTAGGAGGTTGAGTGTCTTTAAGATGTGCTCAAAACTACCCTGGTGCAGCTCTCTCAGGCCTGGAGAGACAATCTTTGTGAGTGATGTTGTTATTCTAGACATGGGGACTTTTCATCTCTTTACATCCCTAGAATTAAATCCCTGGCTTGACCTCTGGGTCTCCCCAAGATGTCAGTTGTGTGGAAGGGAGGTGGAGGGTGGGTGGGAGTGAAACACCTCCTGCAGAGGCCCAAGGCTTGCTGGGGACCAAGCAGCACTCCAGCTGCTCCCTTTCCATCAGGCCCAACTCAGAAGTGTGTGTTGGCAGCAGAGTGCCAGGCACAGGGTGCCACAGTGTTCCATGGCAGCTCCCAGGCTCGGGGCAGCTCTGCCACAGCTGACTGCCTGCTGATAAGGATTTCAGCACCCCCCAATGTGGGGGCTCTGTGGTCAGTGTAAAATGCCTTCTCTCCCCACTCCCTCTGCCTCTCCTCCAGTATCTGCACATTCTTCTTTGGAAAACTCACAGCTGAGTAACTCTGAGACTGAAGGAAAGGGCCTAAAATCAGTGCTGGGTGAGTCCTGGCAGAGCAGGAATGCCCAGGTCCAGAAGTGAAGCCATTTTAGCTGCTAAGTCCCCTCCTCCTCCTCTTCTCCTCTGCCTTTGCCCTGCCCTGCCCCTCTGTGCACACAGGCTGGCACCAGCTGCAGAGGCAGTGGGATGCTTTGCATTCCTGGCAGAGAAAAAAAATACAGCAGCAGGTGAAAGGAAGCAAATACAGATCTGGCACTGGCTCTTGCCAAGCTGCTCTGCAAGAGAGCTCCTGTAAGAAACAGACCTGCCCGGCTGATTTCAGAACCACTGCAAACTGCTATTTGCAGAGTATCCTTTGGGATTTAACCCCTTCCTGAGGAGGGATGAGGAGTTCCATTTTCAGGGGTGCACACAGCTCTCCTGTTCCTGCAGGACCCCACACAGCCCTGGCCACAGGCAGCCCTCTCTTTGGAGGTGTGGCTGCCTGGTAAAACGGGGGGGTTCTCCTGGCATCACAAGGTCTCTGAGTGACCCCTCCTGGACTGCCACACTCCAAATGTCTTGCCGTGACAGTGATGTCTTCTTTGTGCCTCTTTCCAGGCCGTCCCTGTGTTGACTGCCATGCGTTCGAGTTCATGCAGAGGGCGTTGCAGGATCTGAAGAAGTCGGTGTATAATCTGGACACGAGGGTATGGGTTTCTATAGAAATGCTGCTGAGCTTTCATCTGCAAGTGGCCAGGTCTGCCCGTCTGCGTGCAGCAGACATGACATCTCTGCTGACTCACTTCCAGTTCAGCAAATAGGATTGTACCCAGTACAGATTACTTTTCACAGGCTGGAGAGCTTCACTGAAGATAATCTAGTCTGATTTCTTGCATAACAGGCTAAAGAATTACCCCCGACAGTCCCTGCATCAAATAGAGAAGGAAATAAGATGTATGAAGGGAGAGAAGAACAAGAAAGATGATTTACTCTTTATCTCACACCACTGCTTCTGAGCCGTGTACTGACTGCTGGCTGGTCAGGAGCAGAAAGTGAACTGGGGAGCAAGAAGGTGGCAGAGGAAAGGGAAGCCCACATGTATTCCTTGCTAATGGATCACTACTCCATGAACAAAGGGGAAACACATTTTCTCAGGCAGTTATCACAGCACAGAAGGCATTTTGCAACTTCACACGGTGGTTTTGTGCTGCAGAGGTCCCAATGAACAGAAGCAGGGGTGTTAAATGCCCTAATTTTAGCAAAGCATACATACGTGGGTTCAGGAACATTCACAAACACTAGCCCAGGTAGGATTTGCTTCAGACAGTTCTCAGCATTACAGAGCAAGGGGCCTAGGAACATGAGCAAAATAAACATAGCCAGTTATGTGGAACATCGCCCACCCTTTGACAGCACTCAGAGCTTAATACTAGTAGTGAAGAAATTATATATTACTGTCCATCTTTTTCCAGCCTTTGGATTGAGACTCCAAAGGCCTTTCTGGAAGGGAAGCTTTAGTTAAACACAAATTATGGAATGACACAGAGATACTAAAGTGAAATGCAGCAGCCAGGACCCTGTATATGACATGCTGTGGCCTTCTATGCTCTGAAAGGCAAAGCCTCCATATCATTACTCGGCTGCTGGTGCTTGGCTCGTGCAGAGCAGCTATAATTTCTCAGCTTGTACACATGAATAACTTGTTTTAACAGCTCCCGAGTCTTCAAAGTTGTTGCTACAAAGGAAAGCCTGATGCAGGATGCTTCCTATCAGGGATTTCCTAAGCCAGTGCCAACAGGGCTGCAATTAATTTTTGTAATTGATGCTTCTCTTTCATAGCCTTTCAGCTGACAAGTGAGTGCTCCCAGGGCTGCTCTTCCTGCCTGTGAACAGTCACGAGCGATGCCTAGGCCGGGGCTGTGGTAACAGTGACAGCTTGTTGGCATTACGGTGAAATCCAATAAGCCTGTTTGATGTTAAGATGATTCTCTGACTTCTGCTGGGCTCCCAACAAAGAGAGCATTCACTCATCCAAGATTTCATTGTAGAGGCGAGGAGCAGTGTTTAATAAGGCCTGCCACTGCACTAAGCCGATAAGTGAAAGCAGACAAGGAAAGCGAACAAGGCCTCTTTAATGCAAAGGGGGATGTCAGAAGTTTGAGTTGGAAAGGATAGAAGGTTGTGGAGGCCAGAGAAAAAGCAGCTCTGGAGTAGCTTCTCCCTGAAGCCTGAGAGCAAGAAATACGTGGTAGAGAGTGGGAACCTCTGGGGGACAGAGGTGCTGCTGGCCCAGCCAGGCAGAGCTCGGTGGAGCAGGCCGACAAGTGGAAGGGCTTAGCTGCTCCTTTGGAACCTGGGTGTCTTTGTTAATTAACCATTTGCTGTTGCTAATTTGTCAGAGGAACCCCAGCAGAATGAAGACCATGTTATTTCACAGAGCTTTGAGATAATTTGTTAACAAGTGGTTTCCAAGCTTTCATTTTTTTTCCTTTGTAGACGAGAAACCTACTCATGGTGCATTTAACCCTGGTAATTTTTTTTTTCCCCTTAAGAAACCCTTCAAAGTCAGTCTACATAATGCTTAAGGGACCACAGACCACAGGGTGAAAACCACAAGATATGGTCAGGAAGAAGTTTCTCTTGAGTCACAATTGCACTTGCTGATGTGGGTTCCTTGCACTGACAGTCCCAAGTCTTGCAAGAGACTCAGCTTCTGAAATGAAGGTTCTGTTTGAGAAATACAGCCTTTGTTTCTCAAAAAGTAAGACCAGGACCCACAAAATATTTAAGTTCACAACTAAATATATTTGAATATCTTTGAATATCTTTCAGATATTGAAGATCTTTCAGATCTTTGAGGATTTGAAGTTAATGTTTTTTTTCTTCGGTAAAAAGAAGATCTAGGAAGTGCTTTTTCACTAAGGCACTCCAAAATCAAGAGCAAGTAATTTTAAATTACACATATGGAGAATGGCTTTTAGGCTTTTGATGGAGATCTGGGAGCATGGCTCCAAATGGAGTTGATAAAGCAACTGCCAATAAATTAACTCAGGTTAAAATAGGAGCTACAAACTCAAGCCTAGAAACTGCCCTGAAAGATTATGAGTTTTGGACAAGGTTAGATTGACAGTGAGATTGAACTCAGAGTTATTCTAGAGGAACAGCAGTGTCACTGAGAGCACATCTGGCTCCCCAGCACATGCTATATGGTGCAATTAAATGATACACTACTGAAGACATCATCAACAGGAAGCCATCAATCACTGCAAAGGAATTAAGAGCAGTGCAGTTGAAAGTGGAATTTTTCTCAGCATTTATGAAGGACACTTGAATAATTTTGACAGCCTCCTAGAAGTTAACTGTGGAAATGAAAACATTTAAACTAGAAAATTACTCTCCATGCATCTCACTTCTGAATATACTTATTTCATCACTTTTTCTGGATGAAAACCAGCACTAATAACTATGATTTTTCACTCAGCAAAGCACCTTGGCTACAGCTGTTCAGCTGTTCAGAGGGATTAGGTCTAATCAACTATATATTCTCTTAAAGTAATACATTCCTTTTTTTGATTTCCTGTTTTTCTTTCAGACAGAAACCCTCCTCCTGAGAGTGGAAAAAAGAGGCCTGTGTGATTGCTTTCGTGCAATACACTGAAATGAGCACTGGGATTTGGCCAATGGACATTTATTCATTTTTTAAAATGCTGTTCAATAAATGACAGGAAGATACAGAGCGCAACTTGTGACACATTTTTTATCCAAACAGGTACAGCTCAGCTGGATAATTTTTGCTTTTGATGTGTTTTTTCATTACTGCATGCAGTATTGCATCTGCTGAAATGTCAACATGCACAATCAGTGCCAAAGTCTCACTCGTGGGTTTTGTGCAAGGGTAACATCTCCCTTTTCTGTACTTTCAAGACAAAAATTGTCCTTGGACTTTCAGGCCTGACAACACATGTGAATTGCCATAGATCTGAAAGTCGTGGAGTTGAAATCTTGAATATATTTGTGGTAGAATGTAACCCCAACATGAAAAGGAAGCTACTTTGCCATGATGCATAACTAAACATTTACAAACAAGCATTATATAGAAATTATCAGTTGTCACTGACTGCTTGGCAGTCCGAGGAAGGTATTTGTTCTCAGTTGTATCAATAGTCCAGTGCACAGCAAATACAGCAATCTGCACCACAATTTGAATTTCTTCAGAGCCACACAGTAGCTATGATCTTTTTTTTGGAGAGATTTATTAAGTATCTAATGTGATCAGTAACATTTGTAATCACATGAATACTGTCTGGCAATCGAACTGATTGCACTTGCCAAGATCTTTTGGAGAAGTGTCTTTCATTAAGCAAATCACATACTGGATTGAACCACTCAAACTGGCCTCTACAGAGAGACTTGGCAGAGAGCCTACTGAATGCCTGTGTGCCCAGAAGTCTCCTGCAAACTGTGTTTTCAGAAATATTTCAGTTCTTTCAAAATTGGCCCCGGCTCTCACATGGACTTTACGCTCCAGAGGGGTGGGTTACGCTGCTAATCCTATCAATAGTCTTGCTGCAGCCAGTGAGAGACAAGAGAGAACAAAACAATTTAGGCAGTGTAGTAGAAGCAGCAGACAAGATTGCTCCTTGAAGAAGAATAGCAAATCCTTTCTCAGCGTTTTCCTTTTTGCCTTCATTTTGGAGAGGAGAGTAGAAAATGGTCCCAGTGAAAAGTCCTTGTAGATAAGGATAGATTTTTCATAGGGCTTAAGATATCATCCCTGAAGTATAATTAATAGAATCTTGTGTGTCAGCTAGAGCATCTGTGTACAGGCTACAAACCATTATGCTCACAGGGGTTTTATGGTTTTCAAAGTAATTTTACCAACTTTTATTAGTATTGTCTGACTTCCCACAAGTAACTGAGGCTTTGCTGTCAGGCTGCTCAGTATATTATGATGGTAACGATCTGGATGTTTCCAAATTGCTTCTCTCCCATTTTTTATCTACCACATTAGGCACAGGGAAATAGGGAACTGTAACCCACTGCCAATTTCTTATTTGGTGTGCAGTCATAGCCAGTAACACAACAGAGTGTATTGCCATACAGTCTGCCAAAGTTCTTTGACAGGCATGTGGTTCTCAGCAAGGAGAAGCTTCCTTGCACCTGCACTTCAAGTAGGAAATCTGCTTTGTCCTTTGTAGTAATCTAAAAAACCCTTTATAGGTCATCAGGACCTAGTGTGTATTAAAGAGAAGCAGCATGACACAGCAACACACTGCTTCTAGTAGCATCACACCCCCCTGTAGCACTGCTAACTCACTGGTGGGAAGCAGCAGAGGTTCTTAGTGTTTTCTTTTACAGATAATAGGTTTAACACTACTCCTTTGCAAAATCCCAACCTTAGGTTACTTTACTCCCACTTAGAACCAAACTAAAGCACAGATTCTGAGCTGGTTTTCTGCAGGAGACAGAGTTCCAGCAATGAACCTGGGAATTTTCCAGTACAAGACACCTCTTCATGGGGCAGCGTGTCCATGGGTTTGTATCCCTATTGCACATGCAGCTACCTTGAAGACTCAAAGTCCTGTCAGCAAGCACTGCTTGGGGAGCTGTGTTTTTATTTAAAGTAGGTAAAAATGATAGCTCACAGATGGGATTTGGTGTATGCGGCTCATTACAATGGAAAGGTGGAGTGAATGACAAGTGGATGTTCTCTGAATCCCAGAGGGATCAGTGACAGTGCAGCTTTGTGACAGCAGGGATTGTTCTGTATGTACTGCTCCTTGTCTATAACAGTACAATAAAAGGGCAAGATGCATTAGAGTATCTGATGTGCTTTGTTGATGATTTGAAAAGTGACCGTGCTTCAGTATTAATAAATATCTGTTTTGAAGCCACTTAATTAGGAAAATCCAGAGGAAAAAAAAAATGTTGTTTTGAACAGAAAAATAAAGGAGTCTTGTATCTGGGCTAAATTTATGAATGTATTCTTATTCACTGACGTATAAAATCAAATACATTCTTACTCAAAATTAAAGTACTGCAGTGATTTTTGTGAGCTTTTAAAGGATCCTCTGCTCTGTACTTGGTGCTTGCAATAAAGCTCCTTATAATTGCTGGATGGCATGAAGCAAAATATTGAGCTAGACAGTGTTAACATATTATTGCTTATGAAGGTAATTTAAATTCAGAACCCTCTTGAGTCTCCACTTACTAGAAGAAATGGTATATGTTATAAAAGGATTTAATTGCAGGAGGCCTTGAAACCTATTTTTCCACACAAGACTCCCAGCACTGTTTTGCTGCAGTCAAGGCAGTTCCCATGACCTTTTGAAGCCAAGCTGTGTCTTCTGGTGCAGTGCTGCTGCAGGTAGCCCTGGGCACCTGGCATTTGTACCCAAGGGGAGTGCCAGTGGTGGGCTGTAGAGGAACTCAGCCAAGTCCTGCCTATGAGTATCATCATGTTAGCATGGTGCTGTCTCTGGGTGGGCAAGGTGATGGATGAGTCCTGGTGATGATCTGCACGTCTCCAGAGCCTCTCAAACCTCAGCTGGAGCTGTGTGGACCACGGAAAGTCTCAGGGAGGCTTTGTGCTGTGATTGATCCTAAAGAAAATCTAGGAGCTGGAAGTTGGTGCTTGCTGATTTAAAATTAAGGGAAAACTAATTTGCAGGTGCTTTTATTGGCCAAGGAGAAAGGCAGCACTCACTTAAGGAATGTTCTTGTCGGCAAAAGCTAAACAGAGTTAGAAAACGAATATCAATTGCAATTCTATGTGTATGTGTGTATACTATGTATAGATGTATAAAATATTTAGCCTCAATTTTGCTCCAGTAAACGTCTTGAATAAATAATTGACGACAGCAATAGACGAAGCAGGACTGGGCCTGTTAAACTTCTGAAAAGACACCCTGGTTTTCCAGCTTCTGACTCTGGCTCTGCCTTGAACAAGCCCTGGGGCTGTGTTTGGAGCATGCACTCAGTATCTCTGCATCTCCACGTGGGCAAAGGAAGGGAATGATTTTCCCTCCATATGCTGGAGATAACTTGCTGACTGCTGGAGATGGATGCAACACTAGAAGGGTCTCTGGTCTAACCCAGTGTGGACAAGCTAAGTTCTCAGTATATATAGCTACAAAAGAACTGAAATTACCAACTTGCTTCCATAAAGGGAAGGGGAGGAATGAGAAACACGAGGCTTTTAAATAGCCCCTTTGTCATCATCGTAATTCTTGGGGAGACTGAAGCACATGGTGAACTTCCCTAGAGCCCTGAAAGTTCTCTCCCCTGCTCCATCCCTGAAACATGTAGTTCCAGTTGGCTGTTGAGCTAAAAAATCTCTTTCCAGGTGATGTATCTGAATGAGTAGAACTTGTGGCACCATTTTGTGTGCCCCAAACCAGGCGCCATTTAGTGTGCCCCAAACCAGGCGCCATTTTGTGTGCCACAAACCAAGCGCCATTTTGTGTGCCACAAACCAAGCGCCATTTTGTAGAATGGCACCTGTGAGAGGAGTGGGTGAAATGGCACCCTGTGGGCACAGTGTCAGGGCAGAGGACAGCCCTGCTGTCACCACGCTGAGGACCTGGCCTTCTAAACATGAGAATGAGGTAGCTGGCACCAGTGAAAACACTGGCTCTGGAGCTCTACCCATGAGGGACAGCAGGGAGCAAGAGGACAAAATGGCGGATGTTTGTCACCAGCCATTTTCCCCGACAAGTCACTGGCCCTGCTCAGCAGGCTGTGTGTGGGGACTAGAACTGCTCTTGGGCTCACCCTTAATAAAATGAATGCAAAGCCCAAGCAGAAGGGCAGCAGTTTTATGTACCTTAAGGTACAGAGAGAAACCAATAGCTCTGCCTGTCTCTGTTGGCCCTGTGAGCCAACACCAGTGTGTTAATGGGAGCAAAAGGAGGCTTTGGATACTGTGGGGATGGTGGCCCCAGTTGCTTTTTTCCTGAGGAAAGGTGTTTCCCTGGCCCGAGCTGGCTCCCAGCAGCCTTTGGTAAAACCCCAGCCTTGTAGTATTTGATAGTCATTGCTTGAAGTCACCCTTCATCTTGAGACAGCCATGGTGAAGAGTTTGGGATGACTCCAGCATAAAGCTGTTTTGGTTTATGTTTTCAAGGAAGAAGGAGACCTAAAATGCAGTTTGCTACTCTATTATCTCAATAGCATGACTCTGAGTTACATGGGAACCACCACATTCCAACCACACTGTTAGTCATAGAATCTGCCAGGTTACTTGCAGTGCCAGGAGTCCAGAATCACAAGGACCACTGGAAAAATAATAGGATTTTTATAAAAATCACAAGATGAAATGAATACCTCCATTTTGGCCCTCTTAATTTTGTGCCAGTTTTCAAATTTGGAGTCACGGTAGCTGGAAATTACAGCAGGAGATAGCTCAGAAATGGTATTAAATGTGAAAAGATGTTAACTCCAGAGAGCTGAGATTTTTAATGCATTGCCTTTGGTTATTATAGCATGAAGAGTCCTATGCAAAGACCCCTGGAGCCTGTAGTCAAAGCACTCCTCTGACTTTCTCAGAGTTCAGCTGCTGATGAATTCAGTCTGGTCAGTCAAGGGCTGCTTCCACATCACATCATCCATTACATTTTGATGTAAACTTGGGTGCAGTTTGTTGAATTGCCTTTTGTTGTGCCTCATAAAGCAAAAGCAGACACTGGGTTTGCACACACAGGCATCTTCTCAAATATTTCCTGAGTAAGTGGTTGTGGCACTCCAGGGACCTAGGTGTGATCTTAGAATCAATTCTGTTTTGAGGTGCTTTAAGAAGTTATGCTTGAAAAACAAGACAGGAGAGCTGTGCACTGGGTACTGATGAACAAAGAGAGACTGGATGGATGAACTGGATGGAGCAGTGAGCCAAGGTACAATGCCCCAGATCTAATAGATTCACTTTCTTTAACAGCTGGTTCAGTTCCACATATCCTAGGAATCAATACGTGCCTTCGGAGTACGAACAATACATCTTGCAAGGTGCTGCAATAACAGCTTGCTTAAAACAACATACATCCATGGTTAACAGCTTTGTGAAATTGGACCTCGAGGGCTCAGCACTCTTTGGGATTCATCACTTAGTGAGTTTTGCTCTCTGTTTTGATGGTGCCATTATTCAAGCCATGACAGCTTTTTCCATTATGTATCCATGTGTTTGGAAGTGCTGAAAAAGAGACCTGCTCCAGATGGAAATGTAGAGCACACACCATCCCAATGCTATTTTTGCAAACAGCATTTCAAGCACAATTGTTTGGGACTTTACAAGCACTAACAAGAACAGACAATTTGAATGTGGCTTCCAGCAGCTTTTTCCCACTTAAAGACAGTCTCCTTGGACACTTCATTTTACACTGTCACTAGGCTGCAGAGTTAGGACAGCTAAAGCCAGAGCTCCTCTTCCATGGAGTGTCTCCATGTCAAGAGTGACAGGCACATAAAGAGCAGCTCAGCCATCCTGTGGGGTGAGCTGGGAACCCCAGCAGTATGGTCGTGTGTCAGAGGGATTTGATAGACCCCTGTAGGTATCCTCCAGACCCTGCTGGAGGGTTGTGCTAGGAAGTTCTGAAGGAAACAAGAAGGCTCCAGCACATTCCTTGGGGGAAAAATCTTAAAAAAATAAAAACTAAAAATAGAAAAGCAGGGTTGGAGCTCTACCTTGGGGAATATTTTAGGGAAAGCATTTAAAGATTCATTTTAATAAGTGAAGAGATAAACAGATGCTACTTAGCAGCCCAGATTTCTCCATCAGGCTGACTCCTAACAGCAGTGTTGGAAACTGAGGCTGGGGAGTTGAACAAGCCAATGTCTCAGCCTGAAGATTTTAAAGGTAGAAAGGGTATTTCTTAGGGTGTCCTAAAAAGGATCTGTTTCTAGGGTACTGCAAAATCATGGATGAGGAAAAAAGGGTCCAAGCAGATCAGGGCATTTATATCTTTGCTAGAAGGTTGTCAGTGTCTGGAGTACATTTGGACCTCCCTGTTTATCTGGTACCTGCTGGCTCTTTGCCTCCCACATATGTGTAGACAACCAGGCTGAAATGTCACATTTGCTGACAATTATTTTGTTTCCATGCATCTGTTAACTTTAGGCACATTTCCCTCTGAGTTTTTACAACCATAAAGTTAGAATTCGCTTCTCTCCGGGGGAGTCTGCAAACCCTGTTCTTACTCATTTCTAACAGAAAATAAGCAACCAAATCTTTCACCTGTCTTTCCTTTCCCCATCCATCTGACTGATTTACAGAGACTCCTCACTGTGTGAGACCTGTGAATTGTTTTCTTTCATTGATTTCAGCTTCTTGATCAGTTCTCCTCCCCAGATCTCAACAGAAATGTAAGGCTGCAAGTCTGTCACAGTTGCTCAAGGCTGGTTTTCCCCTTTGGGTAGTTTCTAGAATATATTCTTATACATAATGTATCTCTTTCTCTGTAGGCTGCTGTTTCCTAGTCCTCCAAAGCCTTCCTGCTTCCTTGTCAATATAGCTTGGCACACTTTCAGTCACAGTGCTTTGGAGCTTTGTTCTTTTGTGGCTGAAAGAGCCACTGCTGGAGAATGCCCGAGGAAAGCACAGCTCTATGTGATAATGAAGGTTTATGTTAGAAAGGGAAGCTTATCTTAATTTTGGGGGTTTTTTTCCACTATTTCTATAATTAGGTTTTAATAGGTTTTCTTGCTAAGAAGAGTCTAGCAGTGGTGGTAAGGGCTGAGCTGGAGAACACAAATGGAGGTGCAGCTCTGGCAGGTGCATCAAGAACCTGGAGAAGAAAATTTGGTCAATGTTTGCAGCTTTAGCAACAATTCTGTTTTCACCTAGGAATGTGATTTTTCCAGTTGACAGCATTCGATTGAGTTCCTGCCTAAATAATAGTTAATATGATCCAAGTAATAAACCCATTACTGGTCCAGTGTGGGAATAGAAATGCCAGGGCTGCAAACCATTTCATCCAGGTAACCCAGGTGCCAGCCTGTTCCTGGGATAGATGGGGAGAACCCAGTATTCAGGGAACAAAATCCCTGGAGAAAGTGCTGGAAATGCCTAAGAACATGTGCTGTAGAACAGCAGCAATGGGTAGTGAACTCCACCCAGGCAGGCACCAGTTGTCAAGCACATTGTATATGTAACTATGGTGTCTTGGAGGCTTCAGCTGCACAGGGGGCAGTGCCAGCCTGGGGCACAGGAAAATCCAGGGGCAGGGATGTGGAAAGGAATGGAACTAGTTTGTGACACTAGCATCCAAAAACACAGACCCTTACAGACCCATAAACTGAAGGCTCAGTTCAGATCTCACTATCTCAGCACCTTCCAGGCAAGGGTGGGCACAGCCTCCCAGGGAAGAACAGAGGGCAGGAAGAGAACAAAGCAGATCCTTTGGCCAACAGGGACTTCCATGGACTTTTGAGGATCCAGGTGCTTTGGATTCCCTGAGTGCTGAGCCTTGGGGAGGCAGCACAACTGAGGTGGAGGACAGGAGGAGGTGACAGTGAGAACTCCTCTGGGTGCTTGTGGGTCTGGCAAGCATCTCTATACAAATACCACTCAGCTGCTGGGGATCTCCAGGGCATTTATTTTAAACCTAATGTCTCCTTTGCTGTTAGTGCCTGTGTTTCTGCAGAAGACATGGGTGCTTCCCCACTTGGAGGCTTCATGGCCATTAGCACACTAGGTATAATTATAAATACACTGCTCAGACTTTATGATGTGCTGTTTATTTCTTTCACTCTGGGGACCTTTCTGACATGGAAGTGAAATATTCAGCCCCATATTCAAACTCCTGAAATAATCTTTTTTTTTTTTTTTTTTTTTTTTTCCTAGCTGGAATGACACCTTCAGCAGGCTCTCTGTGAGGAAAGCAAACAAATTAATGGCCCAATTGCTCTTAAATTTACCCATCTTACACTTCTGTGTTGGTTTCAAGGAAGAGAAATGCACAAACACCTATCTCAGCCAATTACACCCCACTGTTCTGGTACAGTGTGCTATCTGGAAGTCAGCAACTGGAGGTAATTAGATTTTGGTTTATAGGAAAACATCTGGTTTGATCTGTGTATTTCTACATCTGACTTGCCAGTATTTGAAGCCTTTGGTTTTTTTTTTTTTTCCCCCCCGAGGTGGAAAAATGGATGGTCAATGTTTGCTTGGATGCAGTGCTGTTTATTTACAAAACCTGTTTAATGTCCTTTCTCAGTGAGCACTGCAGCAATTCGAGGCCTCTCCTCTACTTCTGTCTCTGAGCACCAGCTCCACGGCTGCCTGAGCCCTGGGAAGGGAGATCCATGAAGTCAGTGAGCAGTAGGAACCACTTGCTGGGTTGCTGAACCCCACATCCCAAATCTGGTGCTTACACAACTGTAATTCCAGGAGGGAGGCTGTGGTGGGAACGGGGCAGCCAAGGCTGTTGACGATTCAGGAGCAGAACTCACCAGCACAAAACATCTCTATGCATTATTTATAGGGCAGTGCTGCTTTGAAATCACTCTGCTCTCATGTTTCAGCTGCTCTTCCATGAGCCTGCAGAGGTGGGAGACAGGATGATGCAGCAGAGGGAATGTGTGGGGGCCCAGGCAGGAGGCTGTTTAGACAGGTTACGTAAATCAGAAGAAGTAAACCTGGTATGTTCTTTGTGTGCTTCACTGGAAGGCTTTTCTCAGGGTTTAGATGAGGTTAGAAACATTCTGGTCCTTGCAAATGAGGCTACAGCAGAGCTGGAAACCTGCTTTCCTCTTCTGAGCTATGAGGAGATATGTCTTGTGAATCTTGACACAAGAAGGCAAATGCTTCTCATTTCATAGAATTTAGTGGTTGGAAGGGAGCTAGAAGATGATCCAGTGCAACCCCCCTGCCAGAGCAGGGGCACCCAGACCAAGTCACCCAGGAACAGATCCAGGGGGGGCTGGAAT
>JAOEGS010010613.1:0-19729 GCA_025447755.1 Corythornis vintsioides
AATAAAATATATTTTAGCAATACTAGCTCCTAACACATTTGTGTTTCTGTGATACAATAACTGTTTTTCTTAAACTCTGAAAGTGACATTTAAAGTTTGCAGCTCACCTGTGAGAAACAGCTCCCCAGGCACCATGCTTATTTGTTAGTATGTTGAGTATCTTCTGTTTTAGCTGATTGGCTGTAACGTGATCTCGATGCTTAGCAGCACTGATAAGGTGATCACACATCTTCTCTTCCTCTCTTCTGTCAGCAGCATACTGAGCACACTGAGACTAGGAATGAAAAGTACATCTACTTCATAAAAGATACTCTGTTTAGAATCACCTTAAAATTGTTCTGAACTAAAATTACTTCTGTATTACAATAATTTATTAAAATACTTCTAAGAGGAATAGGACACAACATTCAATCAAAATGGTTCTATGAATATATAATACTAATGAAAAAGCACATAGTTAAAACAGGTAAAATTTGAAATATCAAGGGCAAAGAGAACAGTATTGCAACTAAAGACATTTAGTTATACATCTGTGTGCATATGTGTAACCATGGATAGGCCTTAACAGTTGTTCTTTATTTGTAAAAGTTTCATTATACCCTGAGTATACAACTACTAGAATAATACACAGGGAAAAAAAAATGTACACTCATTGATTTTTAAATTGCAGTAAACTCTACAATTAAAAAGCCATTCGATAGCTTTAATATTACAGATGCTAGAGAGAAACTCCTTCAACTATGAAATTAAGGAGTATATTTTCTATTTTGTATCACAACATGAAAACTTCAGTTTTTTGTCAAAGTAAACTTTGAAATGACTAAAGCAAATGTAAATATACTAATCAAAAGAAATCCATTCGAATTATAAATTTCTAAATATAAATTCCAAAGGCTAGAGTATTCTCAAAATAGATCATTTTAAAATAATCTGAGACACTGCACAGTTACTGTGCATCATTTTAGAATGTTTAAGAGTGCTGAAAGGAATTCTATTTTCTAGTGTTCAAAAGAACAATTAAAATTAATTTAACCACATACTAAATTGTAGTTTATTCTTCATATCTCTGCACACTACCTTTTTAGTACAGATATTAGCATTTAATAAGATTTTAACAGTGGTCTTTCTACTGTGTTACAGCCATTAATTCGAGTAATCTATCTGGAAAAGAACAATTGTTACACTAATTCATAAAGGGTTAATTCATTTTTCAATTTATCTTCTTGTACAGGCAAGCACCAATTAGTACAATGATCTGTCTTAGAGTACAATGATCTGCCTTAGTAATGAGGTTAATATTTCACCAGTTCATTGGACAGTAAAATTAAATTTTCATTTATCTTCCTGAATAATTATAAAGGTTAATAAAATGAAAGTTAACTGTGAAGCACACATTCTGGGAGAAATTTCCCTGACCCTGAGTGCAACTGTAGTTACAGGATAAAATTTAGATGCTGGTCCATGGCCTCTCCACCATCCAGACAACACAGTAACTTGGTGCAGCTTGGGCCAAATCATTTAACCCATAATGATTCAATTAAAGATTAAAAAGAAAAAATAAAATAGCCACCCAGTTCTCTGGTTTAGAGCAATAATTAACATGTATTAAACCCCAGAACATACGACAATACAGCATATTAAAGCAGAGTGGCAGATTTACAATTATGCAACAGAAAACTACCAGAAATCTCTTTGTCCCTACTAATTTCAAGTAGGATGAGCAATAAAATGTTCAGTTATATACAGACTGTTATTAAAGACAACATATATGAAACTTTTTTTTTTCAGATTTTAACCACCACCTTATTTAAGTAAATCTGAGTTTCATATTGACATAGGCTACATTTAATAATTTTCTTTTATGACTTGTAGATTTTATCTTGCTCACCTAAAACGTGTAGCTGAGGCTTTTCGTGTTGACAAATATAACGAAAATTTAATGTATGAAAAATGTGCTTGTTTCTTTACCAGACAGTCAGACTGCCTTTCTAAGTTCAAAATATCCAGTATATGCTTTCATATATATAGAGAGAGTGTGTATATATATATGCTATATATAATGCTTGGTAATAAAGTTGTTGCAATCCCATATTACAAGTGTCTGCTCTGACAAAATGAAGTAAAATTAATGTATATTCAAAATGACAACAGATATCTGTGTCTCACACTTTCCAGCTAGGTCAAGGAGCACAAGAACTAGTACATCAAAGTGCACATTTAAGAGAGCCATTTCAAGGAGATAAAAACCTCATCAAAACTAAGATTACCGGATCCTATTTCTAGCCACCAGGTGCTTGTTGACACTTTCTGACAGATTAATAAATTGATACAGCTATTTATTATCAATACTGTCAACCTGTATTAATCCTAATGTTAGGTCACTTGAGCATTAAAACATATGGAAATATATTTGTGTGTGTATATTTATGACAAATGTATGCAAGCACAGGCAGGTTTGGAAATAATAAAAGACAGATTCTGAATCACTATTTTGCAAACTCTATTTGATGAAGTCATGTCAAAAATGAAATTTTAATTTTACTCCATCACTTTTGCATTAAATTTTTTTGAATAGGAATAAAATGAATCCTGGAGAAATAATAAAAAAACTGTTAAGCTGAAAATGCTTTAAAAATAGCATTTAAAAAAACTAATTATTGGTTTCAAGCAATGTAATTTAAATTGTGTACTGGAACACTAATTGATAAAAAAAAGCTATTGAATGTGAACTCACTTTAGTACTAAGAATGACATACATTAAAGAGTTTGGGAAGTCAACTGCTCTGTTACTTCTTCCAATACTTAAACATTTTAAACATTATCTTACTGTCAAGAGTTAATGATTCCTAACTAGTAAAAAAGATACGTAACATCATATTTCAATAGATAAATAGCAGCAAAGTGAAATGCTCTAAGTGTATTAATTGCTTTTCTTTCTTACTGAACTGTATATACCACTGATAAAATCCAACAAAAATATTTACTAATGTAATTTGCATTACTACTTCCAATAAATCAGAAAAGTTCATTATAAACCTAAAGATCTGTCATTTCAGTTTAGACATTCTGATTAAGGGATTTCTTCAAGCTGTAAATGTTTTCATGAATTTTAGTGAGATGAGAAATTAAACCCATTCCTTGTGTTTGACATTTACCAAAGCTTTTAAAAACTGGTTTTGAAATGCCTTCAGTGCAAATTTATTTCGCAGAAGAAAAAATTTTTACTGTATGGGGTTACAGACCAGGTGACAACTGAGTGATAACAGAGAAGCAGAAATGCACCAACTCAGTCTTACCTCAAACTCAGCATGCTTGTGGACATCTTCAGCTCTTTGGCGGTTCAAAATAAATTCTGCTTCGTTTGCAACACGCACTATGTGGTCTTTCATTGCATGGCATAATAATCTGAAACAAGAAAAAGCAAAATCAACCTTTGTATTTTGTGCATTTCAAATAAGTTATTTCAAAGTCCTAAAAAAACATGATTTAACACAACTTAAAATTTCATTAAAAGTTCAAAATAATAGAAATATCTCTATTGCTTTTCAACCACTGGAGTGAAAAATAATATTTCCAGGTTTTATGTCAACAGAACTAGACAAATATTACTTAAAAAGAAGGAAGAAAATAGATTAAGTTTGGACTGAGACTGATGATGCCAGACACCTTAAATTATGACTTTTGTAAAGATCACCAAATTCCATGAAGTGCATAATAAAACTGCAGCATAAAAAACAATAATGTAAATGGGGTTAATAATGTAAATATCTTATTGGGCTGGAAGAATGGAAGCAACTGCTTTCTTATTCCTAAAATCCACAAATGCCTGTTGTATTAAGAATTCCTTTGCTCTTATCAGCTGGACAGAATGCATTTCAGGATAATGTGATAATTATGTATTTCAGATAAGAGGTGACCACTGAACAAGACTGAGTACTGGTTACTCTCCAAGGTAACCTAAGAAAGTTCTGCAGGTGTTTTCACACCATACCCCAGTATACATAAAGCACATAATTCTAGTGGTTAGCCTTCATGTTATTCCAAGCAATAGGTAAACTATGTTTTTGCATCTAGAAGACCATTAAGAATTACAGTAGCCTTGCCAGAAAGACTTTTGAAAAAAAAAAAAAAAAAAAAAAAAAAAAGAGCATTAAAACCTAGACCATCATTTTAAAATCCTGCATGCCTCCAAAAGAAGCCTTAGCATGGATGTTTTGATTTGTTAAGTGCAAGAATGTAGGGCAAATAAACAGAAGCATAATAAGTTAAAGGAGTTAAATGTGACATCTTACCTTTGAAAGGAAATATAGCTACTGTAAGGTATGGGAATCAACACCTTACAGAGGTTTCTTGAAAGGAACTTACATGCTTACTGTATGTTCAAGGAAACTTGTTGCTTTTTGAAAATATAAAACCATTACTTAAAAATATTTTTGATAGTAATTTTTACTTCTAATGGGAACCTGTCTTACATTCTCAAACTATATTTGTATAAACAAAAGATGGGAAAAGATGTTTTATCAGGATGAAATTACAGCCAGTGAACTCTGAATCTTAAATCCATATAGATGCAGTACAACTCAGCATACTGTCCCAAACAGGTAACACCTGTTGATCATTGATGGTAATGTTGTCATCATTTGAATACTTCACCATTTATCTAAATCCTTACTAAATTGATCACATGCATGGCATCATATTAAAAAACCAACCAAACAAAAAAACCCACCTCAGGCTCAGGTAAAATTGGAAAGTAAAACTCTTTACTTTCCAATCCAAATGTATTCTTCAAATTTTACCATTAGGTTTACACAATTATTATTCCTTCTGCTGACCTTCTGATATTCCATCTGTCCCTGCTTTACTAGGTGAAGTAAATGGGCTCTGTGACATCTCTTGTATAGCAAAACAGTTAGTAAAAGAGATGTCCTTTTGGGTTTTTACTAATTTCTTACACTGATTTTATCTTTTCTGCCAGCATACATCCCAAACTGTCAGCAGGCAAGTTCTAGTCTCTACACAGTAACATTCATATTGCCTTATTTCAAAGGAAATATCTTTTCTGATGCAATTCTAGAACTGTGTTTTCATTTTTCTTAGCCCTATATTCTATGAAGCTGCAGAAGAAAATTTCAGTCATAGATTGGTCTTTTAACTCCTCAGACATTTCAAAAAGTTGAACCAACAGTTAAGAACATGAACTCCATGTACTGCTACAAAATATTTCTGTAACATATTACACTGTATATTTATCTTACTGCAGGCTTGAGACCCAGCCAATATGTCCTGACTGATATTTCATTCATCTGCCCAACTATGTTTCCCATCCTCAAGTACTCCCTTTTGACCTAGAATATTTGGCATTATCTTGGGAACCATTTCTTCAGTTGCATCACTGAAACTCCTACCAAAATTGAAGCCAAGTGTGCTGCTGTCTCCTTTCCAATATCAGCTAATCTCAACCAGGAACTGATGACCAGCAAAAACCTTATCCTCTGAGTGTCAATTCTTACCACATAAGGTAGAGATTAAACGCTGACTTGGTAACTTATGGTTTCTCTTTACCAAGACAAGCTTGATTTCTATTAATGCCCACACATTTATGAACCACAGTTAAAGCTCCCTTACTAGGAAATGGGTTTGATTTGTTTTTAGACTGAATCAAAGGACTTTCAGTAAGGAATCCACCAACAAAGGAGTCTAAAATCACTCATGACTCAAATCTTGGTAGACTTCTATGGGGAAATGATCTTTCTGTACACACAGCTGTGAAGTTTCCAACTGAACATATGGAATAGAAGAACTAGAATTAAGATATGATGGTATTTTAAAATAAGCATGACAGGGCTCAAGTATCTGTAGGAATAAGAGTAAATGGCAGGCTCTCCTTTACCTAACCATTGCAGAGTCTCAGACTTATGAGTGAGAACAGACTGGTCAAAAGCTCATCTCAGGACATGACAATTCATAAATATGAGTGATTTGCAAATGTTTAGGAGTCAGTAAGAGGATATTTTATACGTTTTAAAATTCTGTCCTCACAAAGGTTGCTTTAGAAGTCCAGAGTGTTTACTGATTAAAGGAAGTTAAGAAAAAGTACAATGGAATCGATCAGAAGCTCCTGTTTTTCAGATATTGGAGTTCCACATTCCAATAAGTCATTCAGGTAAACAGTGAGAACCTGGGAGAATTTATTTTGGTTTTGGAGTTTTGGAAACAGAGACTACAAGCAAAAAATTTCAAAAAAATATAATATAAAAACCATAAAATGTTTTCAAGACATTTAGATATGCATTGGGCAAGGCTATGACAAACAATGCTATTTGTATGCCTATCAGAACTGAAGGATAAAAACTTCTATATCACTAGCTAGCTATTCAAAACTTGCTATCCTGCAGTCAGCTCTTCCTAGTAGTGAGCAAATAATTCCCAAGCAGCAATTTTCAAAACAGATTACAAAATGAACATTTGTTATAATTTAGCTAAGGTCTTGCTTCCTTTACTCATTCCTGAAGTTCTGCCAACTCACATGTCCAGGGAAACAGATGTTTCTTTGACTTACTTTCATCAGATGCCCATAGCTTAATTTTTCTAAGAAGCAGCCTGGAAATATGGCACTTTTTCAACAACACAGTTATTTTGACTATTATTACCCTTAATGGAATTCATAAGAAATGAAACCTATCATTGCAGTTAGTATCTATAATAGGATTCATAAACTGGACTAACTTGAAGAGATTGAGGTTCTTCAAGATATTGTACTGCTATAAATATTCAAAAATAAATTCCTATAAACTTAAGAAGATAATGTCTAAGACAGAGGTCTGATTTCAAGCCACACCCTTCACCAGCTTCATTGCCTCCTCTGCACTTGCTCCAGCACCTTGATATCTCTCTTGTATGGAGATGCCCAAAACTAGACACAATACTCAAGGTGTGGCCTCACCAGTGCTGATACAGCCTTAGCTGGAGCAGAAATATGGACATTCAGTGCCCAGGTTTACAGAATTACCTGAGAGGAGTCTGCTACTGATGAAAGATGGCATTTAGGACAGATTTCCATAAAACAGCCACTCACAGTTTATAAAGGACTCCTCCAATCAAAAGTTACACTTGGTGAGGGTGACAAGAAAGCAACAGGATTTGGTTGCATCTGTCAAAGACAGAACAATCTAAAGGTTTGTTGATATTTATATATTGTTATCTGAGTGCTACTGCAATTTCAATTCAGTTTTCTGCCCGGATTTGTATACATTGGATTTTGCACATCAGACTGGAATCTTTTGTGAGCTGATCTGTAGCCCTTAGCTACATAATATCTGTGATGCCTGATGACCAAGTATCTTGCATTCCTGAATGATTCAGGCGACCTCCCCATTCTGACCTCAACATTCCTGTGATCAAGATCATTGGTCAAGAGAGAAACAAGGAACAGCATCCTCTCTCCTTCTTCTTGGACCCAACTATTAAATGGGTTATTCATGGGGTATCTAGGGACCCAGCTGCAAAATGCACATCATAAATCAACTATGGCAAATGGCACCATAGCTATACCTTTTAACACAGGGCCTGAACATTTAAGCATTTCAGACATTGAATAATGACTGTGAGCTCATTTACCACAACCCAAACATATCAGTACTGCCAAACTGCAACAGAGGATGTCCAAAAGAAAATTTGCTGCAGTTACCCAAAGATCCTCATTGAGGTAACATGGAAAGAATGTAAGCCTTTATTAACTTCCTTTCAGGATTTAATCAGCAATTCATCTAAATTTAAACAAACACAAATTTCCAGTCTATTTAAACATTCTGCTACTCCTTCCAGGAAATTAGTGAAACCTCTCAACAAAACAAGGTTTAAAAGAGAAAGGTCCCCAGTGAATTTTAAGTATGCTTGGAGGTCCAGGTAAGCAGATAGGCAAAAGTATGTATTTTCATGGCTGAAGGCAGAAAGCAGACTTAGGTAAAGAGATTAAATTACAGAAACAAAGTTTAGAATTTTAAATCTGAGATAAAATATATTCTCATGTTTCCTCAAATTTATATTATCATCAGACTACTGCTTTTTAAAATTAGACAGTTCTGTAAAAAACAAAGGGAATTATTTTAAATGAAAAGATGAGATCATATCTTTAAAGAGGTGAGCATTGTGAAAACATAAAGGAGGAAGGAAATGGAAGATGAGGGTAGTAATCCAATTCTGAAAGACAAATACAATGATTTGTAACATCCATCTCTTAGGCAGGCTAGACCACTGAGATACCCTGCTTATACTCATAAAAGTAGAGTAAAACAATTAACTACCATTCTCACAGTCCCATTTACATAGCCAGTTTTCTACCTATTTAGCTGCCCATCCATTCAGAATGCAATATTCTAACTCTGATACATTATTATTGTGGGACACAGGGTGGAAATGTTGCCAACATCAAGGTAAATGATATTTAAACAAATGTTCATTGCTTTCCACATGTCCACACATCTATTTGCTTTATCATAGAAGGCAAACCTGCTGGTCATGGATAATTTAGCTTTTATAAATCCATGCTGACTGTCTCAATTACCTTCTCCTTCATATGGCCAGAAATGTGTTTCAAAAGGACTTGCTAAGATGGTTTTCCAAGGGACAGAAGAAAAGCGACCAGATTATAATTATCTGGCTTTTGTGGATTATTTTAAAGATGGGTACAACATTTGATTTTCTATAGGCACCTGTGACCTGTCCCAATTTCCTTGACCTTTCAGTGATCAGCCATGAAAAACAACTTTACCATCAGATTTTTAGAAAATTGCAGTTGTCAGTACACTTATATGGTGAAATCCACCTTCAGACCTTTCCAAAAAAACCTCTAACCAAGAAAAACCAGAAACAAACACAGTAAACTGTGTTTATTTGATTTGCAACTGATTTTAAATGAAAATGCAATTTATTAAATAGGAATATTAAAAAGGAACATGTGGGGGGGGGGGGTTAACTAAGCTAAGCAAAATTATTTCATAACATTTCTAATAAAGTCAAAGATCAGAAAGACACTTTAATTATTCCAAGCAGAAACAACAGAAGTTAGGTACTCAGAAAAGCACCTTATGGCATCCATATATTAAAACAGATAGATATCTAACTGTAGATATAAAAAAAACCCCTATATTCCTCTGTATTATCTTTTTTCCTCCAAGCTCTGAAGAAAAAGCTTTCTCAGAACTGTTGATTTATTGCCCAGGTCTCTCAAAAACTTACCCAGGAAGTCCTTTAAAATAATCTTAGTCTTCAATTTGCTTTTAATAATTTAAAATTCAATCATTATTGCACAGCAATTATATGCAATTTTACATGCCATTAACCCTGCTTTGTTTTAATTATAAAGATCCTTTGTTAGATTCCTTTAAATTATCCAGTTTATAATTTCAGGTTATCCTAGGGAGCACTTTAATTCAGCTGCACATTCATCAACTGTTTATGTGCTGTTAATTGTTGACAACTGCACAATTGCATTCTCTAGCTATGATTGATGAATCGCATTCACAACTTTAGCTATTAAGTAGAATAAATATTTATAACAATTTCCAGTTAAAGGATTGTTATCTTTATACCCAAAAGGGTAAATTAAAAGCAAATGGGCTGATTGCAAAAGAGAACACACACTTGTTTTAAAACACCTTTCTGATGAAAGTATATAAAGGCACATATATCTACAGGCAGTTTTATTCCTTTGATTGTATTTAAACAGCAGTTCTTAAATGCTACTTGGTTTTAAAAAGCTATTGTTAGAGGAGAATAGAGGATCCATATATCTTAATACTTGACCAACTAAAAATATGCAGACAAAGGATTTATTTAGAATGTCCATTGTATCAACAGTGAGCATGAATAACAACTCACCTGGCTGAGAAAATGAAAATGATCAAATGGGACTGTATGTTACTATCACAGAACACACAGTATAATTATTCAGTTTATTACCATGTAATATTTATAGTATAATGTGCAGCACATGACTCAGTCAGGTGAGCTCTATTATAGTGTAAACTCATATTGCCACTTCATAATAAGAAGAATTTCCAATGAAAGGACTAAATTTCCAACAGCTATATTGTTATGCAGCTTCATTGCACACAGGGAATCTAAAAGAATTTACACCAACCAGAAATGGGGCAGCTACATGCCCTTGTTTTCCAGGTGCTCATAGTTCCTGTATTGTGAATATTCCTATACTGTGATGTTTTCTAAGCTTCATTTTAAATGAATGCATGATTTAACCACAGAAATATGACCTAGACAAAAAATATCCTGTAATAAATAGAAGATTCGATATTTTACTTTGGTAATGACATACCATTAGTGAAAAAAAAAAAACCATAAATAAAATGCTTTATCTTCATCAGATGTAATACTGTATTTTCTTCTTTCTCTTTTTTTTTTCTTTTTCTTTTTTTTTTTTTAATCTATGTTAAATGGACTTAATGTACTGGCCAGTGCAAGTTACGTTACACAAGTGTCTCTGTTTGTCTTTGGCATCCCACTACCAAGGTGGTCAAGGAGTCCCCCTTTGCTTCCCAGCTTGTACTGCCAAACATTGTACAAAGTAGAAGACAGAAAAAGCTTTAAAATTGTTTAAGGATTGATAATAAAATATCTTAATGATTTGCAAAGCAAGGTAGGTCTTATAAACATAATGGATGTTTTAACAGTCTCAAATGGGACCAGAAATTCTAGATAAAATAATTCCTTATGAAATGATAGTAGAGAAAAGTGTATCTGTACGATGAATGCTGTGCTCCTCAAACAGATGGAGCAGCAGATGGGTTTACAGATTGGGCTCCCTGGACTGTCTGGATAAAACAACATTGCTGCTCTGGAAAATGGTGGTTCAACTCTCAAATAAACCCAAACCCATATACAGTTCAATGGAAGCTCTATGTCCTTCTGTAAATAATAATAATTTTCAGAATGTACACATTTTCATGTATATATACCATATATAGTAAATATTTGATTTGCAATCTCTTAATTAATATGGCCTTTTCACAATCTTTTTTTTTTTTAACAGATGGTGAGGAAGTATTATCACCCAATGGAATAAATGCAAAATAACTACTTGTTCAGAAGATTTAAAAGCTTAAAAAATAATTACCTTCCTTCATTGATGAGCTCAATAAATGCAAGTCCTGCATTCTTCTGAATAGAATTTTGCCATTCCTAAGAAGAAAAAATATAACATGATCAAAATTCAAGGATTTTAAACCACATTTCTGAAGCTGACCCTGATGACTTCCTAAGGAGCTTGAATGTGGGCTGAACTTAATATAATGCATTTTTTTTTTCCTGCAAAGAATGACCTGATCATTGAAGAACTGTAATTCATTCTGATTTTCATTTAAATTTTAGGTGGTCATGTTTTCTGTTTCACCTTTAAGCAAGCTTTAGCTTCCTTGCCTAGAAAATATAAAACACATCTTGTTTCTCCAATTCATACAGTTGCCTAATTAACATATTAAGTGCAAACAAAGTACAGCAGTTTTCTCACATTGCTTTGCTGTTACACCTTGTACAGTTTTTTCACACAGGGCAGGCAATAATCTGTATACAATCCATCTCTTCTTTAGTTCAATCTTTGCTCCTTCCCATTACAAGTGAAAACAAAACCATTCGCTAAGAAAAAACCCTGAGTTTTGAAATTTGTTTGCTATTAACATAGATTTATAAAGTAGACTTTAAAAACTGATTCAAACCACCTAATAGACATTAAAAGATAATTTTTACTTCATATACTACTAAGTTACATGGAAAATCCTCAATGTATCACAAACAGCTTTTTGCCATAAAATCCACTGCCTTATCAAACCAAGACATGAAACTTAAGATGGAAAAATGTTAAGATAGCTCCCTAGCAAGTAAAGATAAATTATTTTTTTTTCATAATGTCTTAAAACTTTTCCTTATGAACCATAAACATTTCCTATTTTTCATACAGAAAAAGAAATAACAATTAGCTGGATTACAGTTCTGATAAATTTTCTAGTGTAAGACTTCATTTTATGATGAAAAACAGCTAGAAAAAAAAATCCACAGATTTGACCAAGTCATGCAACTTAAAAAACAAAACAAAAAACAAACCAACTACAATAATCTTGTATTCATGATTGGTTTTATAAAAGGTAAGACACTCAAGTGCCCAAATAATGAACATACTCATTACTGAACAGGTAAGTCCTGATCAAGGAAGATGAAATATCATCACTCAAGCCTCTAGCTCATGGACCAAGAACACCACTGTAACAGGTCTGTCCTTCAATGCTGTTGAATTTGTTCTTTTCCAAAGCCAGTAAATGGAACAAACCTACTGATTTCACTTTTGGAAGCAATTAAATCATCATGTTATAGTACAAAGCCACTCGGAGAAACTGAGAATTCATTTGCCTTTTAAGAAACAACATCCTGGGTTAGAGATCATATTTGACATGCAGCATTTTTTTTTTTTTTTTTTTTTTTTTTAAATCAGAGCCTTTTACTGTGCACTATAAAAATCTCTATTAGCATTTTTCTTTTGAGATGCTTTTCTGCAGCACAGCTGCTATAACTTTGCAGTCAGGAAAGCAGAACTGGTGTGACTAAAACTCAGGAAAGTTGAAAAGAAAGAGATAAAAAAGAAAAGGCTTCCTAAGACAGCTAAAAGAAAGCATGTTAAATAATTTTTTAAAGAGAGATGGAAGGTATACATGTGTCTGAAAAATACTAAGAGATTCTTGCAAGTCTTTTGTCAGATCTTTCTGTTCAGTGCAAATGTTTCAGATACTGTGGGACATCCCAAATGACTATCTTGAATTTAGATAAGATAGCATAAGGTACCTAAAAAGTCATTAGATACTTGTGTGGAAGCAAACTAATCTCTTACGTCTCCAAAGGTGGAAAATCTCATAAATTTATCCAGAGTAATTATTCATGATAAAAATGTGTGAAACCTGCCCAACTATCTATCAAAAAACTAGTGGAAAACATAATGATGCAGAACCAGAAGGAAATCAAGAGTCACAGTTCATAAATTGCTTCACTACAAACTCCCAACCTTCCATTAATCCACAAATAAGGGAATAATTATTATTACTACAATTTCCTCTCTGTTTTAGGCATAATTTAACAGATTCATGATCCTGAAAGGTGAACTGTATTTGTGAAGAGGCACCTGGCTTTCTTTTGTTCAGTTTCTTTTTAAAAGATGCAAACAATAAATCAGTGAATAAAGTGAATAAGTGAATAAATAAAGTGAAATACCTAGAAATGCCAGCATGACTGTTGCCTTTGCAATAGCCATTCAGATCACTGCATGCACTCTAAGAGCTGGATGAAGATGTGGAGTTACATGCTCAAAGAATGTGCAGCAATTTTGTTTATATTATCTTAGATTCCACAGAAAATCTTTCTCACCCTCAGGATGAAAGAAGCAGAAAAAAAACCCCACCAAATGTAATGGATGTTGTGACAGTGGCTGGAAAACATATGCTATAGGAAGTAGAATCATAGCCTAGACATTTGGTTTTTAGCAGTTAAGTGCTTCAATGACCACACTACACCTCAGGTGCTCTTGGTGTAGTTCATATCCCAAATCTTCTGGGCCTCAGAACAAGAGCTGAGAGACTTTGTGCCTCAGAAATGATGATTCCAATTACACGCCAAGATAATAGAAGACTTTGATCCAATCCTGGTGCAAAGAATTTCTTCTATCCAAGAAGAATATGTTGACCTTTCTTGCTTTGGGGCTTCTGCTTGATAGGACAACAGGCATGATTATTACAGCCAGCAGTGGACCTCTCAGAATAAGGTATGGTGTAGACAGAAGCACATTTGGACACTGGTTAACACCGTGTTCAAGAATGCTAACATCTTCTTTGTAGTAAAAACAATGAAGATGTCAAACTTCATTTTTTTTACTTTATCGTCAGGTTGAAACAAAAATAACTTCATAAACAAGAATAAAACATATAGAACATCTATCCAGCTGAATTACTGTCCAGCAATTACAGTTATGTTCCAAACATTTTATTTTTTTTTTTCTATTTATATTTTTTCTATTGAATTTCTATTGAAGACATCAAAAATGTAATACATTATTAGGATACTGGCAATTTTCACTCACTGTCCCCACCTAACTTGTCACCCTCCTGTCTTCTATCATTGATTGAAAACTGTCACTACATCCACAAAGCATCAGTACATGTTCCCTGACAGAAGGTACAGACTGAACTCTCTTTTGAAACTCTCCACGCAAAGGAGACCAGGAGATTAATAAAACTTGCAAAAGAGTAAAAGGCTAAAAATTGTAAAGAATGAACATAGTACAGATATTACCTAAAATTCATTTGTTTTCTTTTATTTCAAATAATTCTTCAATTCTTTCAAATAATTTATTTTCTTTCAAATAATGACATAATTAAAAAAAAAAAAAAAAAAAGAAAAATAGAAGCCAGATAGTATTAATGAATTTAGCTATGTATTAAATTGATACCAGAAAATGTGAAAAAAAGTAAAAAATAGCAATGAAGGAGCAAAAAAGGAACAACTAGTCTTAGTAAGCTAAGAATATATTTCAAGTTTATATTATACTTCTTTCAAAATCCATTTTAGGAATAGTCACATTCTCAGAGTTTTCATAATTTACAGGAGAGCTCTCACCCTTTTCCACACACAGCAAGGAAGTTTAAAATTCTATCTCAAATCACACCTTTTTCAATAAACTGGTTTGGACAGATACCTGGTATAGTTATTACCACAGAATTCTCCTTCCACTACAGTTATCACTGTCATGATCTGCTGTATTGTCTTTATAATTCTGTCTTCTCTGTTCAATATGCTTTTTTTTTCCCCCTCATATTCAATATTGATTGAATTTTCTAGTCAGAGGTATTAACAACTCAGTTGATACCTCAATTCTTCAACAACTGGATTTTAATCATAACTTTGAGACAGATGAAATACTATTATATTGATTTTCTTCTTTCTAGACCCTTGAAATCTGTTTAGAGAAAAGTCTTGTACAGGGATGAACAGGTGCTACCTTCTGCCAGGAGAAGGAAAAAGAAATTTTATAAAAATGTGTTTGTAATTAAAAACATGCATGTGATTTAGATTGGGTTTGAACTCTGTGTTGTTAAGTTAACCTTCTAAAATAACCAATAAGTTGCTTAACTTCATTTAAGGGGGAACAGTCAAAGGAAATGTTAAAATGTTAAAGAAAATGTTTTGTTTTATGGAAGAAAACTATGTCTATTGAAAGTAGGCAAACCCAGAAGAACCAAGATACAGACTCATAAATTTCTGAGAGGATTTTACAGTTTTTCAGATCATCAGACTGTCCCTACCATTCCTAGAAGAATTTATCTAGATATTAAAGTCTTAAAATCTTCCATTATTGCTCAGAATGAGAATCAGATCTAAGAATTCCAATTTTCCTGCTTTTATCCCTCTCCCACATGCGTATGTATACTGCTGATAGAAGATAAAATGTATTTTTGAACTACTTTTTTCAAGTAAATTTGAGATAAATTTTAGAATTTATAATAGGTCATCCATTTTAAAAGCAACTATTTCCCACAATAAGGAAGTTGCAGAAAGACTGCTGACATCCTCCCGGAAAGCAAATCTGCAAGTTGAATACACCAGGCATTTAGTCAAATCACAGAAAGGAAAAGAATGTGAAACTTTCACAATGCTGTTTAAGTGAAGAGACTTAACTTTTACAAGAGTAACACACAGACCCGTTGTTCTTCACATCACCTGTGGTAATTGCCCAATTTATCTTAGAAATTAAGTTAAATGTACCCAGAGGAACATTTCATCAGTATCTTAGAATAGGAAGAAGAAAAAAAAAAAATCCACAATTGTTTACATTATCTAAATAACACTGGGGAAATGGACACATTTACTTAGATGATACAGTATTAATCTTAATCACCTTATAGAACTTCTGCACATCTTCTAATACAGACAGCAGAAGTTTGTAGAAAATAGAAAATACACATTTTTTTTCACAACTTCTAGAGCTTAATTCCACAATGGAAAAAATAGCACTTCATTTAAGAGACACTAAAATGATTATTAACAACATGTGTTGCCAGGTATGGCTATTAAATCGTAAAAGCCAGTCCATTTATTATCCAACCAATCTTTGATGCTATAGATGGGTAACTAATTTGAAGTCTTCCAAAATGCACCATTAAAGAGAAGAGTTTTTGATGCACAGGAAACTACTCTTCACATTGTCTCAATTTTATTGAAAACCCCGGTATATTAATTAATAATTATTGTCTCCAATCATGAGCTTTTGCACCCTTCCTCAACCCTTTAAGAAATACCAGCTGACTCCCTCTCACCTTCTAGGTGTTTTCCTCTGATGTAAGATCCTTCTCATCTGTAGGCAACTTAATAGAGAAGTCAGGGGAAGACACCTTGCCATAGGAGGTTATGGGGAAAGTAATTCTTCTAGTTTGATGATCCTTCCTGTTTTTGAACCTAGAAGAGGTTCAGATCAGCATCTCATTGATGTGCTTGCTATTCGAATTTTTTTTTGTCAAAAATCTATGACAAGGACAGGCAGACCAGAAGTTCCATGATGACTCTGGTGTAAGAAAGTTATTGAAGAATACATCCTGCTTATTACTAAAGGCAAAACACAGAAGTAGTTTTCTGAGTGTATGGGGGGATCTGTAAAGAGATCCCAAAGAATAATCCAGACAGTAAAATTGCATAACAACTAGGAAAGAATACACTGGTGGTTTGCATTTGAAAGTTAGATTATCAGAAGCAGATGGCCAAGAGATGAAGACTGAGAGTGGGCTGGAAGACATTCCACACATGGGGAAGGAATTAATGCAAGAAAAATCTCTGACACCTCTTTAGCATAGAAAAAACAACAAAAAAAATATAATTATAATCTTTTGGAAAGCTTCCAGAACTTTATACAGCAAGAAACAACAACCAAACAAAACCCAACCCATTCAAAGCCTCCATTTGGAGCTACATGACTGACATTTTCATGGACCTTTCTAGTGCTTTGTCCAGTGTATAATCACCTATGGGATTTTTTGTTTTGTTTTAACTTATTTCTCCCATCAAATGCTAACATTTCCTTCTTTTTCTTGACAGAGACACCCTTCTTTTCCTACAGATCCCAGCTATCCTACCTGCCACCTGCTATGAGCTATGATCAGTTAAAAATGACTATTTTATCCAGAGTTACTTTGATGTGACTGTTTCCACCACTGCATGTATTGGTGAAAGAGAGAGATTGTTCTCTTGGAGTAGCTCTGGTGGCTTTTGAACTAGGGTCTCAGTTTAAGCCACTAAAGCAGGAAACAAGTATTTGAATGGTTTTCAGATGTGCTTGTGAGTTAAGTCTATCAAATATCAGCATCAGTACGAAAGGGAGTTATCAGAGAAGAAGCTGCAGTACAGAAGCAGTGTAGCAGATCCAGAACTCTGTTGTGATGTGTTCAAGATATGCTGGAAAAAATGGGTTATTGAAACAAGTTTCTGTGTGTTTGTGTGTTTCAATGTGTCCTTCCCTTCTACCTCTAATTTTAATTCAAGCTTTCACAGTGATGCAATATTCAGCATTGTCTTCTCCTACTTGCACTGGTACAAATACAGAGACAATGGGTAATCCAACAGGACAAATGGGAAAACACCACCAAAGGCAAAACATCCAACTTGTTTCATGATTAGGAAGAATGAAGGTTAAAAAAATTACACCTCCATAGGAATTTGCATAACCAATCTTAATGTTACCCCTGAAGTTATATTGGACTTTTAATTCCTAAATAGATTAAGTCCCAGGTTCATTTTCTCTAGACTCAAGAGATGCAGTCATTATTTAACTTGTCTTCAGCCTTCCTATCACAGTTGGTGTAAAAAAAATAAATTGCAAACACTTCTGTCAGTGAGATGCTGCCACAGCTACTCTGAAAGAGCTATCACTTATTAAACCAAAATTAAGGAATACGAGATCTCTAGGAATCCCTTTGGAGGGAATAAAGAAGGACCAACAAGCATAATTAAATTTGAAACTAATACTGGCAACAAGACTAAACACAGAACAATATTAAAAATAAATCTATTACGAAAAAATTAAAAGGTTTCTAATAATGCATAAAATTAAAGTAGACACACAAATAGCATAGTACAGAAAAATCAGATACCTGTGAGGCTGGTGTTTGGTAAGAAGGGATTGTTCAGCACAGATGCAGAATTCCTACTTGAACTTTTCTAGAAAGCCTTGAATAGCAGCATCTGGTTAGTATCATGAAGTATGGATTTGGTTTCTATTCTATGAATCCCATACTTCAGGGCTTCTTCTAGTCAACTGTAAGGACCAGAACAGGATTTCTATTTTCCTGCTTGGTTTCTGTGTTGGGCAGCTGCCAGTCTCTGAAGCCCAAGAGCTATCTAATACTTTGATGGGTCTTCCTTTATTCTCAGATTTAAACCTATCAGTGAGAATTTCCCTTGAATTTGCACTGGCAAGGCACATCTTTTGGGGTTGGTTGGTTTGGTTTTCCACCTGTCCTTGGATTGAGATTCATTTCCTGACACTGTTTCAAAATTTTCCTTGTCACTGAAGACAAGTAATGCACTAATTTGCCACCCCCTCTCCCTCTTTCTGTCCCCTTCTGCAGTTTTACAGTTTTGATTGCTATTAAATACACAGAGCAGTACAAATCTACCATGTTTCACATGTGTCAAGCTGCTGGAAAAATGTTTTATGGACTGTGCTGCATGGGAGCAGATCCTTCACAGATCTTTTTTGATTAAGTAGGTACTGAATGGCTGCCTGTGATATGGAGAGACAGACTGGATTCAGCCCAAGCAGCTTCTAAGTTTCAAGGTTAATAGATAAAACAATGTGGACAGGCACAACTCATTTATGAGGTCCATGCTGTTAACCAACATTTGAAAGGCTTAGCTGAAGTTCACTTTATCCATTTAACAGGAGTTTGCCAAGTTATGGATATACTCTTGGCATTTTCAACTTTATTTAAGATCTGTAATTTTTCATAAAAGTAAACAATTTAGAGAATCTACTTACAGCTTAATTGTAAGGGGGACTATGTGTCATCATTTATCTGAGAACCTCCTAAAAGGTTTTAATTGCCATTTTAAGGGAAGTATTTCTTGCTTATGCAGGTGCTTCTTATCACTCATAGTTTCTAAGAAAATCCTATTTACAAGGGATAGCATATAAAATATTCTTTTCCCCTTAACACAGTGATTCAGAAGCAGATTAATTTTCATTGTAATACAGGAGCTTCCTGAGGAAATAACAAAACTACAATCTTGATCAAACTTCTAACATGGGAAGGGAAATCAATAGAATTATTCCTGTATTGTAAACAATAAAGTCTTGAACTTTATCAGATACTTTACATGTATTCTACAATCACAAAACCCAGCACTTTTCCCTAACCATTTATTCATTCTAATAGTTATATTTTTAAACAGGTCAAGTAGCAAGATGTCTTAAATGCTAAGACAATATTTTCTGTTCAAGAAAATAAATTTCCCATGTTAAGAGATAAGATACAGAAAAACACAAGTGGCATGAGATAAAACTCCTTTGGGATAACATCACTCAGTTTCTGCAGAAGCTGTATCCCCA
This sequence comes from Corythornis vintsioides, assembly GCA_025447755.1. Taxonomy (NCBI): domain Eukaryota; kingdom Metazoa; phylum Chordata; class Aves; order Coraciiformes; family Alcedinidae; genus Corythornis; species Corythornis vintsioides. The sequence continues at coordinate 19,649 of JAOEGS010010613.1, forward strand.
AAGAGAAAAATTTTGCAAAAGATCTGGAAGTAATTAGAAATTATTGTAGTGTTTTGGCTAAGGAAAGACAAAAAAAAAAAG